>PVJH01017691.1:0-47090 GCA_004026705.1 Nesogale talazaci | reverse complement strand
CTTTGTAGGATTTATGATAACTCTTCAGTTACTTGGTAGAATTCCCCTGTGAAGATAACTAGTTCTGGGATTTCTTTTGTTGGCAGTTTCTTGATGATCTCTATTGTTTTGTTGTTAAGAGTCTATTCACATTTCTACATCTATCTGCATTCATTTCGGTAGATGATGGATTTCTAGTTATTTGTTAATTTATCCCAAACTTTTAAACATTTGGGGCATAGGCTTTCACATTACTGTCTTATTATGCTTTTTATTTTGTTTGGGTCTAATATGCCTAGGAGTCTGATGGTTTTGTTTAGCTCTTTTCTTTCCTCATTGAGTTTCTTTCCTGATGTCTTTCCATGAGAGTGGAATATTGATCTCTCCTACAATTGTTATTCGGATTTTTATTTGTTTTCAATTCTGAGAATTTGATTAATGTATTTTAAAGGTCTTTCATTACAGTACATACCATATCTGGATATTAAAGGTTATGCTTTGTTTTTTTTGGACCAATATGCAATGTCTATTATTATCTTCCATTCTGTTATTGTCTTGCCATCTATTTTATCAGAAGATTAATATGGGCAAATCTTTCTTTTTATGGTTGCATTGATTGGCTTGGTAAACTTCTTTTGTTGTTGCTATTCTTTGATTTCCAGTCTATGTTTGTCTTTGAGTTTAACGTGTGTTTCTTGTAGGCAGCATAAAAATGGGCCGAGTTTTCTAATCAAGTTTGCTGTTTCCTGTCTTTCTGAGTGCATTTAATTCATTGACATTAAGTGTAATTTTAATAGAGGGATTTTTGGCTGACATTCTGTGGTACTTGTGTTTGGCTTTATCTTATATTCTGTGGAGGCTTTTATTGGTGCCTTTTATTCCTGCTCTATGTCTATCTTGTTTTGAGTGCTGCTTTAGAGATGGTGGTATACTTTGTGATGATCTCAGATTGGTCTGCTGTTTTGCTTATTCTCTGTCCTTAGTGATTTGGTTAATGGTTGCTTTGTGTTTGTAAATTCCTGTAGTTTTCTCTTGTCTGGAAATATCTTTATTTCTCTCTCATAGTTGAGCGATAATTTTGCTGCATGTATGGTTCTTGGTTAGCTCTTTCTTGTCTTTCAAAATTTTATATGTGTAGTTTCTGTTTCATCTTTCCTGGGTCTTTGTAGTTTCTTCTGAGGAGTTCAGTACTATCTTTGTCAGTTCTTTTTTTTTTTGTTTATGTGTTGTAGATGACTCTTCCCAACTACCCCCAGGATTAAAATTTAAATTGGAGAATTTGATATTAATGTCAGGATATTTTCTTTTGAAGGCAATCCTATTTAGAATTTTATCAGTTTCTTGATTAGTTATTTTCTTCTTGTGTTAGTCCGGGTAAACTAGAGAAACAAATCCATAGACTTGCATATGGATATAGGAGAATGGTTTATATACAAAAGGAATGAAACATTGAGAAAGCATTCTAACCCAGACCAGTTCAAAGTCATAAGTCCTATATTACCCCATATGCCCAATACCAGTCTATAATGTCTCCTTCCGACTCACAAAGCCACAGGTCAGGGGGTGCAGAGTCCCAGTGCTGGCAGGGGTATCCCCATGACTCTCCGCTTCCAGGGCTCAAGGTCCATCAATGGCATCCAGTAGTGGCAGAAGCAACTCATCTCTGGCAGGGGTCTCCACATAGCCTCTCGTTTCAGACGTCTGGCCCCATGAGGGCAAAGCCATGTGACTTCTCCTCCAGCTCTCCAGACGCTGCCATCTTGTCTTGTCCATGATTCATCATCTCTGAGACTAACTCCCAATAACTGGGGAACATAACTTCTCATCTCCATGAGGGAAATATCGCGAGATTTCCCAGATGTATCAGGAGAAAGCCATGCCCACACAGAGGTCTCATTGGCTACTCAATGGCTATGTTCAGATTAACAGGCTTGACTCCACCCCTAAATCTCAATCATGAAATTAACATAAGCATATGACTGCCACACTTCTTCTTTGGGGAAATTCTCTTCCATTATTTCTCACACTATTAACTCTGTAAATTTTGTTTGTTTGTTTCTTCTTGTTCCTGGATTCTGATAAAGTGTAGGTTGTTTCTCTCAACCATGTTTCTGGTTTTCTTTTGATTCCTTCACTTTCTTTCCTTTTCTTGACTGAATCATTAATTTCAATCATCATGATTATCCATGATTTTCCTTTTCTTCTGATATATCTCTCAGGTGCTTTACTATGTTGCCTAATTCTGTTACCTCATTGTTTATATACTGGACTTCCTTTGTGTTTAAGGCCTTTGATTTTTCCATCTCTTCAGTTGTTCTCATTAGTTTTTTCTGCCTCTCTTGAAGGACCTAAAATAATTATTGTGTATTTTTGTATCTGGTAGTGCCAGGACCCTATTTTCCGAATCATTCCCTGTTTTTTTGAGTGACTTTTTGGTTGCTTGTATCTATGTCTCTTAACTTTTTTGTTTACTATGTTTAACTTCTGTTTCCTTGGCTTCATGTTAAAGCTATTATTGATGTGTGAATTGCTCAGTGATACAGCAGAGGTCTATTCAGATGGTGGCGAGATGGAGATAGAGAGATTGATAAGAGTGGAAAGTGCAGATGGGGGAGGGAGGGATTGAAATATGTTATGTCAATAATAATAAGCTGCTGGATTCATAGGTAAACATATGTGGGGGGAAAGTTGTTTGATCCTGAGGCAAATGAGATGGGAGCACCACCTTCCATGGATCAGTCACCACCTGTGGGAATTGCTGAGATCTTAAACTTGGGAGCTAATGATGCATTGGCTGGTCTGACTCCCAGTCTGAGGTAAAGTGGACACTCTCCTCCCTGTTCTTTGACAAAGTTGCTGAAATACAGCAGTCTGCAAAATATCAGTTACTCCCTGTTCTCAACTCCCTTCCTCACTGTGAACATCGTAGCTAATGTTTTAATGGTTCTTTGTATGTCCTTGGATAATTGCCACCTATCACTTTGTGTGAAAACCTGTCATGAGTTGCAGGCTACATGATAGCAAGTGTATGTAAACCTACCTTGAATAAAGTTCTGGACTTTGGAGTATCTATTGCTTAAGGAGTCCCCAATACCTTTACTGTGTCTTATTTTTTCCTTACCTATAAATTTTCTTATTGCTGATGGTGTCCCTATTGAACCCATTAAATTTGTAAGATAATAGCTGATCTTGATTAATTTTACAAACAGATCTATAAAAATTATGGGAAAACATATAATAAGAGAGGTCATCGGAATGAATAGTTTCCATGGAAATATGTTTCATGAAGAAAATAGAAAGACATAGTTGGTAGACGTGCAGGGAAGATAAGTAGAGACAAAAGGGACCAAGGGCTCAGGTGTGGCTTGGCTGTAGGTACTGAAGTTTGGTTGCTAGGACAGCATAAATGTGTTTGGGTCTGTGTTCTTAGAAGAAAGAATAATAATAAGAAAGCCCATATTTGAGTGGAAGTTCTGGAATCTACAGACTTGCTTGTTTTTTTCTGGGTCTATCATGCATTCTCAGGAGGTGGGGGGTCACAAGGAAAGAGGAAATAGAAGAGAATTAGGAAACAAAAGCATTGTAGTAGAGCTAAAGTACAAAACTGATGCAAAGTAAACAAAGTAAAAAAAAAACCCAACCACTTTTGGGACATGGATTACTATTGTTCCTTTGGTTAAATTGGTGTGTGTACAAGTATGCCGTGTGGGGGGTAGGGCCTCAGAGATCAAACTAGGAAAGAGAAACTGGGGAAAATAGGGGAAAATGCAGCTTGAGTAGTGGGAATGTCTGCTTCAAGTTTCCCACTCAATCTGCTGTTCATATAGTGCCCTCCCTCTTCCCTTCCCGCCTCCCGCCCAAAGCCAGAAAATTAAGAAATTTGACTGATTGGGTTGACTCCAGGACTGAAAATAATCACCTGTGATGGGGAGGCACGATGCTCATAGAAGTGGCTTGTGCTGCTGGTTAATGACAAAGGGGAGTTTGTCAGCAGGTGATGCTGCTCTTCCTCTTTAAGAAATGTTGGGTTAGCTCGTTTTTAAATTGATTTTCCAACAACATTAAAGGAAGTGTAAGATATCCCTCCTAGTGGAACCTCTCTGATAAGTGCTGAGGAGATCTGGTGCTTGTTATTTTGCCACCCTTCCTACTCCCTCTCCTGATTTTTAAAAGGCTTTCTACTTTCTTTATGTATGATGATATTGATGTCAATCTATAGCCCATTAAGGCTTATGTCATTATCTTCAATGATGTGATTCTATTCATGAGATGCTATTAAAATTCAGATGATATATACTCAAGTTTTTGTTTCAGTTTTCATGGACTTATCTTCAACTTCATTCTGAAATTACATGTGTAAGCAATTGTGTTCCACAGTCAGCGCCAGTTTCACCAAGTCTGTATTTTCCATTTATGAATCAGAATTGACTTAATTGTACCAAGTGAATTTCCTTCCTCTTTGTTTCCAACTTTCTCATTCCAATCACCTATACTTGTCCATGCATCTTGGTTACATGTTTTGTTTTTTGTTTTTTGGGCATCACTGTCCTCTGGTGGTGGGAGTAGGAGGCCCAGCCTTTGCTCCGTGGAGCTGGAATTGAACCTCCATCCCAGTGGGCCGCAGTCCCGTGCACAACCACTACGCCACCGGGACTCAGCCTGCATCTTGATTAGTTTGATCAGTTTCAGACTGAGTAATGTGATAAGCCTTTTTAATCCCTTTATCACTGAATTTATTGGTTAAAAAGTAATTTTAAATAATAGTTATATTAACTAGATTTTCATAAATATGTATACATTTTAACTTATCCCAGACTGTGTTGTACTTAAGATGATCTTTTTTGAATTTGTCATTGTCTGCATAGTAAACAATGATTCTCTGATTCAAAATAGATAATGCCAATCTATTTAAGCTCACCAAATCCTAGTTGATCAATCTCTGTGGGTTCGATTAAACTTTTGGTCATTTCCAGTTTTCCAAGGTTCATAATCCTACTTTCCACCTTCTGAGTATTAATAAATGTTTGCAACTTTTTCTTCTAACTTTGAGTCATGACTCATCAGCAAATGAAGGTCTCAATGGCTTGACTACTTTGAAAAGACAGCTCTTCCTCAGTCATATTTTGAGTGTTTACCAATCTGAGGGGCTCATTTTCATGCACCATATTTGACAGTGTTCCCCTTCTATTAATACCACTTTCAGTACATCTGACAATGTTCCACTGCTATTCATAAGGTTTTCAGTGGTTAATCACTCAGAAGTGAACCTCAGAATCTTTGTGATCTGTTTTTTGTTTGGAAACACCACTGGACCTTGTTTACCTTGACATAACTTCCACCATCAAAACATCATAACCCCACTGACAGTCAAGTAGTGGGTTGATTTATAGCAATATGATTTTTACCGTTTTCTCTATTTTTCTGTACATAAAATGCTAAAATAAAAATAAGGAGAGAGGGAAATCTGAATGCTTATTATTTTTTCTTGATAGGTAATTAGCAAAATTTAGAATTTTCTTTGTATCTTTCATTTCCAATGAGTATATCATAATTCTATCATTAGAAATAATAAATGTTATTAGAAAGTTTTTCTTTGTAATTTCAGGAGGAATATTTGTTACTATAAAACAGTTAAAACAGCAATGAAAATATTACAAATTAAAAACAATTCTCTAATATCTACTGCTTCAGTCTTATGAAGTGTCCTAGACTATCTCATCAATATTGTCTTCTTAATTAGACTCTCTTTGGGTAAGATCTAGGAAGCTAAAATTTAGTTTTTGGTACTATTTCTAGGGAATTCTTATTTTATTTGTAATCCAATTCAAGAACTAAGTAGTATGTAATGTGCAAAAGAGAGGTCTTACCGAAGAAGAGAAAACTGGAGAAATTATTATTCCTGCTACTCAGTCACTTTCCTGGCCAAGGTTGCATTTTGTAAAATCTTGAGAGTGAAGTTAATTACTAACTGGGAATTGTAAAATATCAGGAAGGGTTACACTGTACCAAATGTTTACTGTTTTCTTTCTTAAGAAGAATTAGTAATGTTGAAACTAACAGACGGTGACAGGAGCTAATCACCTAAGCATGCTCAGCTTGTTGTTTTTGTGGAATAGTGCCAAGAAGATCTTCGTGATTTCATCAGGCATAGAGAAAGCTTATTACTAATATTTTTAAAAACCAGAATTCTCATTGGATTTATACATGTAAGTGTTTCTTAAGAATTCATTATATACTTTGAGGTCAAAGAGAGTAGAATGTCAATGAGTGCGACCATCTTTCACTTCTAAACTACTACTTAAGAAAAGTAAAAAGCAATGTTTTTGATTGGAGAGAAATTCAGATGCAATTTAATGATAGGATTCTGTGTATAAAATAATGTAATTTGAATGCTAATTTTTCACCTTAAATACTTCCTAATTATAAAGCTCAGTAAAATTTGCATTACTCTCATATAGTTGTTTCCAGACTAGATTAATCCATCATTCATAATTGTGAAATTACTTCTAAATGAGAATCTTCGACTGTTTTCTTTTAATCAATGCTAAGTGCTTTCCCTATTAATAACCATAGCTATTTATAATATATATATTTACCATTTTGTGGTTAGGAATAATGCCCTTCATGTGACAGGAATACAAAAACTGTCTGAAAAACTGTCAAAAAAAACTCCTAAGCTTCAGTGGGTACTTTCTGAACTTAAACAATAGCATAATAAGTTATTATTAAAACAATATTATCATGATCACCTCAGGTATCTTTTCAAATAACTACAGTTCTGCTTTAAAATCCATTTAAAAAGGAATCAAAAAAGATAAATATTTAATCACAGTGCAATTTTAAAATCCTTTCTTCTTGGTTCTGCTTCAGGAGTCAGTGTGTCCAATTATGATAACCCAATTATATTCATAATAGATTATAATGTGATGGATACCAAAACACTGAAGAGATGTTGGCAGTAAAAAATGTATTTTTGTAGGTATGAAACCTTTCGTGAGAAGAATGTTGATTTTATACCATGTAAGCATAAGTAAATAAACCATGGCATGATCTTGAAGAATGGATCATTCAACTCTCTTAATTGACAATGGCAGTAAACCAGTTCCAGTGAGATGAGAACCCATGGCTCATGATACATAGTTAGCTACAACTGAGTTTCCTATTTTAAAAGAAATTTTTAAAAATCTTATTGCCCTCAAATCTATTCCAACTCATAGTTACCTTCCAGGGCAGAGTACATAACTTTCTCCATAGCATTTCCAAGACTGAACTCTTTCCGAGAGTGCCAGATCTTTCTGCCATCAGCATCGGGTTGGGTTTGAAGCACTGACTAAGTAGTAGTTAAGTAGTAGTTGAGTACTCTGACCACTGACAGAAGGACTCCTCCTTGTGACTCCTACTCCTTTGTTATTTTTATGTTAGAATAAATTCTGAATGTCAAATGCATTTTCTCATGATAATAAGCAGCAATGATAACCTTAAATATTAATATGTATATATTTCTTGATATATTCTGATGACAAGTAAACACAGCTAAGTGGAAACTAATCAAGTCAACTTGCTTCTATTTCTTGAACTTACTTGTGTCAGATGTTTGTCCATCCCTTATAATCCCCCACCATTACTGAGTTACCTACCAATTTTTACTTCCTTTCAATCAATTAATAGAAACAAAGTAATAGAGTGTCATTTTGACATAGGCCTTTACCTGAAATGTACAGAAATAGGTAACAAAAAGCAATAAGAACAAAAATGGAGGCGTAACTTTACTTTTTGGAAAACCAAGTCATTGACACAGTACTACATTATAAGTTTAGCAAATGTAATGCATTAAGATGAAACCAAATGAGTACACTAATGTTTGGATCCATGAATAGATGAGTTGGTTCTAGTGGTGAAAGAAAGCACTGGGAGAAAAAGGAAGTGACCTATTTGAAGCTAACCTTCTTTCTCCAAACAGGAGAGAAATATCTGTAATAGACCACTTATATGATGCTGTGGAGTGATGGAGATAAGATTTCCTTTAAAGTAATATTGCAAACAATACTTGTTGCTTAGGTAAAGAGATCATAATAACTAATGTACTTAATGAAACATATAGTGGGATCTCTAAAAAATAAGAAAAAATAAACAAGGAGATTTTTAGTATCAACAGGAAATCCACAATTAAATAAAAAGCCCCTTTTGTAGCCCAAGTTATGCTACTCGAAGCAGTCTCTATAAAATATTTACGACTTGTTACTTTGCTTAGAGGCAAACAGGGCCCTGGGTGTAGATAAGGCAAGGAAGGGCCAGAGAACCCTGAGAATTTTCTCATCTTTGCCTGGATTGATAGTGAACACAAGAGTTGTTGTTGTTAGATGTCACTGTATTGGCTCCACTCACAGTCAACCTGGCCTGATCCTCCAACATCCTCACAATTGTTATCAGGATGGGGCCCATGGTCACAGTCACTGGGTCAGTTCATGTCATTGAGGGTCTTCCACTTTTACACTGCCTCTCTGTTTTACAAAGCACAATGCCATTTTCCAGGAACTGGTCTTTCCTGATAACATGTCAAAAGCATGTGAAGTAAAGTTTCTCCATTCTTGTTGTCAAGGAGCATTCAGGGTGTACTTTTTTCCAAGACAGATTGTTTGTTCTTTTGAAAGTCCATGATACGTTCAATATTCGTGTCCAGTATCATAAATCAAATGCACCAGTTCTTTTGCCATCTTCCTTATCCTGACTCTACCAATGTCTAACTTTCACATGTATATTCTGTAATTCTTGTCTAAGTCAACTTGATTTAGACCCATAGTGATCTGATATACAACAGAATGAAACTGCCCAGTCCAGCATCATTCTCACAGTTGTGTTTATGTTTGAGCCCATTCTTATAGCCAGTGTGTCAACCCATCTTCTTGATGACCTTCCTCTTTTTTACTGCCACTTTATTTTGCTCAGTATGATGTATGAACTGAGAAACTATATGGGAAGTAACCTGGCTTCTGGCTATATGTTTTTCAAGACAGATATTTGGTCACTTGTCTTCAGTTTGCTGTACTGCAATAACGTGTGTTGCTATGTCTAGAAGCTATGTCTCTGATATGTCTCAAATACTAGCAAGGTCACCCAAAGTGAATAGGTTTCAGCTGAGTTTCCAGACGAAGAATAGGCTGCCCACTTTTGAGATATTAGCCACTGAAAATCTTGTGAACAGCAGTGTGTCAGGCACATGTCAGTCCTCAGTGTGTCATCTTTGATGTTCAACACTTTATTGAAGACCTGTTGAGTGAATTTGACCAGTTTGATTCCTTGACTGCTATTTCCTTGAGTATTGGTTGTGAAACCAAGCAAGATGAAATTCTTGATAACTTCAATCTACTTCCATTGAATATACTGTTGACCATTAGACCTATTATGAGGGGTTTTATATGCTTTATAATCAGGTGTACTTCATATTGAATGTTATATGTAGGGTTTGAACTTCATTATCAAAGACTTAAATCCTATTCACTTCCAGAAAGCAACACTGTGGCATCTGCATATTGGAAGTTGCTAAGAAGACTTCCTCCAATTCCGATATCAACTTTATCTGTATAATACAACTTCTCTAATTATTTCCTCAGCTACTGGACTAGATATTTAGAGTGAGAGGATGCAACCCTGACATGGATCCTTCTTGATTTGAAACAGTATTCCCTTGATCTCTTCACACAACAGCCTTGTTATCCATATGAGCACAAGGAAGTATTCTGAAACTTTCAAGGCTATCCATAATTTGTTATGACCCCCATAGTCACATGTTTCCACCCAGTCAATAAAGAACAAGTAAAATCTTTTTGTAGTCCCTGCTTTCAGCCAAGATTTATCTAACATCAACAATGATATTACTTATTTTTCATTCTCTTTGAATCCAACTTGTATTTGTGGCAGTTCTCATGTGGATGTACTACTACAATGAGTTTTTAATCGCCTTCAGCTAAATTTTACTTGCATGTTATATTAATGATATTACTAGACAATTTCAATAATCTGTTGATATCTCTCTTTGCAATGGATAAGGACATCTTCAAGTTGGTTGTCCATGAGCAAGCACTTTTAAAGTTTCATTCATTTACTGAAACATTTTAATTTATATCCATCAATTCCTTGAGCTTGTATTTCACAAATATCTTTAATGCATCCTGCATGTTTTCTTTTAGTATCACTGATTCTTGTTCATATGTTGTCTCCTGAAATGGTTGAAGGTAGACGTATTAGTCCAGGTAGACTAGTGAAACAAATTCATAAATATGTTTATGTATATAAGGGAAAGGTTTCCATACAAGAGCAATTGAACATTGAGAAAGCATCCAAGCCCAGTCCAGATCAAGTTCATAAATTCAATATTAGCCCAAATGTCTGATACCAATCTATAAAGTCCTCTTTAGACTCACTAAACACATGCAATAACACCAATGTAGGATGATCACAGTGTGTAGAAAGTCTTTGGATCTGATGGCATTATAATCATCTCAGTGATAATAAGAATCTCCATGTGGCTTCTCCTATATGTAGGGCTGCATTGGAGTAGGTCCATGTGGCTTCTCCTCAGGGATGTTTCACAGGGAACCAGCCTGGTCAGTAGTAGTCTCCAAGGGAGTGAACTGATGGAGAGATAGTGTCTCCTGCCTCCAAGAAGAAGCCCTGGGTTTCCCAGAATTCTCAGGAGAAGGCCATGCCCACACTGAGGTCTTATTGGCTATCTGTAGATTAACAGGCTAGATTCCACTCCTATACTCTTAATCCTCAAATTGACACCAGATTAGGTGACTACCACATAGATCAATTCTTTTTTGTACAATGCCTCCATACATGGCTCAATGTTCATTTGTTGCTTCTTGAAATCTTCATAGAAACCTTCAATTTTTCAACTCAAGTTTGGAAATGCTTCTTTGGTTCTTTCAGTTTGACAACTGTCAAATGTATGCTACCCTTTGGGTTTTATTACTCTTTTTTGGCACATTTCATTATAATACTTTACTTGGTCTTTTAGAACTTTGCTTTGAAGTCTTCTTGACTCTTTTCTTAAAAACAATGGAACACTTTATCAAACAAATATATCAAAATATGCAGCAGTTGTTTCTCAACATACCCTTCACCTTCATTTTTGTTAGTTTTATTGTAAATTAGATGAAATGTTTACATAGCAAACAGTTTTCCATTTGACAAATCATATGCCTGTATTTATGTACCCCACAATGTGACATTGATGGTTCTACTTTCACTGTGTTTCCAGTGACCATTCACCTTCTTTTCTAACCTTTTTGAACATTTCCCTTGTGTAAATACTGTCTCTTCTATCTTAAATGTTTGGTTACTATACCTGCCTCTTCATTTCTTTGCATTTATTGTTGGTTCTCTTCATCTAACTATACCCAAGAGCAAGTATCAGGGTCTTTTCTAACACCCATTTGGGAGTTTTCTTTCTTTCCTGTCTTTTTAATTATCTTTCCCGCTCCCCTCCCCTCATAGATGTCCTTGATTTCATTTCATATTAGTCTTTTGGTCATTAGAGTTCAAAGCATTAAATTAATTCTTTCTATGGCTGTAAATTCTGGGGGGATATATTCAAGATGTACTTCACCTCTCATGTATTTGCTTTTATTTTTCCCAGCTTTAACTTGCACATATATATGAGTAGTTGATGATATGTGGAAATGTCATATGTGGACATAACATTTATGTTTACATATCATCCACTGAGTTTTTTCTGACTGGCAGCATTATGTTCTCCACCATGTTCTTTCACAGATGTATTCCATCCAGCAAAGACCATGTGCGTATTTACCACATATGTGGCTGAACAAGGCATTTGCACTAAATAAGTCATAGGCAATGCAAAATTCTATTATGAATTCCCTGCTTTCATTTCTGCCATCCAGGGTATATTTTCCAGTATTTTGGGGTCCAAATTTTACATTCCAATCCCTAGTATTTATCAATTCATCTTAATTACATCTGTGATCAATCATAGACTACGGTAGTTGATGAAAATCTTCGATTTCCTTATATTGAACATTAGTGGCTATATCATAAATTGAATAATAATAATAATTTGGTCTTCCTTTTAAGCAGACAAAAAAAACCCTGTAAGGCAGACCAGACCTGCCCTTTTTGGTATTCTATGTGATAAATCTCTATAGGAATAGAAAGCCTCAGCTTTCTCCCACGGGATGGCTGGTAAGTTTGATCTGCTGAATTTGAGGTTAAGAGGTCGGCAAATAAACCACAATACCATCAAGCAGTCTATTTGTTTAAAGATGTACAGTTTTGGAAACCTTATATAGGGTTTATAGCAGAAGTTATTCCTTATAGGGATGTGTATATCCTATCACTGACACTCCATTTCAGGCTAAATTTTGAAATGTTCCTTTTAACAATGAATGTATCGCCATTCCTCTTGAATTTGGCATTCTTAACATAGTAGACCATCTGATTATAAATGACTGTTGTCATTAATGTCAAAGATAGTGATCTCTATGCACTCATTTTCATTTCTGGTGACTTCTAATCTTCCTAGATTCATAATTTGTGTATTCCATGTTTTAATTATTAATGGAAACACAACGTTCTCTACTCATCTAAAGTTCCCCCCCCCCACATCAATCAATGCAAGTCTTGACACCCTTGGTTCATTGATGTCATTAAGGTTTACTCTCTTTTGAGGTAAAAGCTCTTTTCCAATCATGTGTGGAATGTCTTTCAAATCGAGTTCATGTTCTGCAATGACATCAGGAAATGCTTTCCTGCTATTTCTAAATTTTTCACTGGCTTGTATTTATTTTTTCAGAAGTATATTTCCACGTTCTCCTTCTTAGTCTGGCTT
Organism: Nesogale talazaci; assembly: GCA_004026705.1. Taxonomy (NCBI): domain Eukaryota; kingdom Metazoa; phylum Chordata; class Mammalia; order Afrosoricida; family Tenrecidae; genus Nesogale; species Nesogale talazaci. The sequence goes on along the minus strand of PVJH01017691.1, from coordinate 34,258 downwards.
GGTTGGGAAGTCCCATTGAGACATATCTACCATGTGACTACTGATTTGAAGTACTGGTGGAGTAAGTTGTAATATCACAGCAATATGCAAAGCTGCCACATGCTTCAAACTTACAGATAAACAGTTATTTAAGAATAGAATAAACATGTCTACTAAACAAAAACCCTTTGATGAGGCAAAAGACTACAACTGTGATAAGTACTTACCTTATTTTATATGTTATGAAAAGTGAATAAAGTTAGAATTTTCTAGGGAAATCTAGAAATAAATGTGGTGATTATGAATGGGGCAAATACAGGAAAAAGCATAGGAGCCCATGAAATTGTGTTAAAATAATAAGCTAAGTGACACTGTCACAAGCTTACAGATAAAGAGAAAAATGGGACCCATAATGAGAAGTAAAATTAATAGCATAGCTGAAAATGGATTCTGGTCATATAAATGACCAGAATATGTGGAAATATATTTAAGAGCAAAATATCAGAAAACTTCAAATAATAAATATGGCTAAAAACCTTTAGTATCAGTTCAAATTTAGAGCGTAGCTAAAATGAAGGTGTTGGGAGTGCTCACTCTCATGTTTCATTGATGAAAGTTTAATAAATAGCTCTTTCTGCAAGTAATTTGGAATTTTGTCTTAAGTTCTTAATTTGGAAAATTCTTTTACCTAGGGAATATTCTCCCTTTAAACAATGTTGTCTAGGAGATAATTATGAAGATGTTCTTCATTTGGTTATAATGCTATCTCAAGAGTTTGTTATAATATCTTGAGAATTGGAATAGGTCGACAATGATATATGGTATTGTTGAAGATATACTTTTTTCTTTAATTCTGTTGAATGATAAAGCTATTACTACAGGAAGTACAAATGGTCCATGCTATAGGTTATATAAATATAAGTTTTTCTTTGAAGATGAAAAATAATATTATTTTATTTCCATCAACCAGGAGTAAGCTCACTAGACAACAGACAACCAGACTTGTGACCTAACTACCATCAGAAAGATGCACCCACCTAGGGTCACTTACCCCCAAACATAAGTGATTCTTCTTGGGAAATACATTCTAGTATGATTCATTCAGAAACTTGCACCAAATTTCTTTGGAAGGTTCTCAGTACCTTGGTTGATTTTTATGGCTGAAAAATTTCTAGAACAAAGTCATTGCATCTGGAGGGACAAATACAAGCGTCTGCCTGAAGGCGCTAGTAAAGTCAAGTAATTGAGCAAAATGGTTAAATTGGAAAATGTTATAAGGTAGGAAACAAAGTCTCAAGAATTCCAGGTGATCTGTGTGATGTTCAAATATGGACTCAGAGCCATAAAATGGTTATTAAAATAGGACTACATCTGTGTCAAAATATAATATATTATGTGTCTGTGCATATATTAAAGTTTCAAATTTTTCAATGCTGTCTTTGAGGTGCTTTGTAGGTCAAATGAAACATGTCTATGGGCCAAGTTTAGAACACTATTTTTCTGTTCTTCAATGGAGTATTGTACTTCAGTTACTATTATTGTTTTAAATACTGTATTCCTGTAAGAGGGCATCAAGAACATTATTCACCTTCATTCCAGTCACCATCTAAAAGCAATTCCTTCTTATGACATGGCCCTGCTTGATGTACATCTTCATGAAGAGATCACAGAATATATGGGGGCTACTGCAAAATGTGGTGAAGAAACTAGGTGGTAACTAGCCATCAGAAAGAATAGCACCTGGGGTCTTGGAGGTTTGTTTTTGAAACAAACAGCCTCCTAATGAGGCTCAACTAAGCCCACGTGGAAGAAGCCCCCCAGACTGTGTGATATAAGGATTATAAACAATCTAATCTAAATCTCAGGGAGGGAATGGTATCAGAGCTTAAATTGTGAATGGTTGTCTTACTGAAGGCTCTGGATGACAGTTGAAACCGAAAATCTATTTGCGTGGGGCACATATTGATTAAACCTCTGATCACAATTGAGGGATATAAATACATAGTTATGTTCTTGGACAGACTGCATTGCAAGTTCCATTATGACAGGTGTAGCTAAGTCAAAATATGATATCTTATGATCTCTCTTTTGACCCATTTTTAAAATTGCTTCTATGAAACAAACAAGTGGAGGGGAAATGCACTAGGACTAGTCCCGCGATGAATACCCCCTGACAATGAACCACGAATGTGAGTAGCCCAACTCATGCCGAATGCATTGGGAAGCGGATTGTGGCAGATGCAGTCAGACTATAATTTAGCAGCCTATCATGTAATTTCCCTTATGATCCATTTAAATGTGTCTAGTTTTAAATATTTACTGCTTTCTTTTATATTAGTTTCCCCATGCATATAAAAGGTATGTTTACATTGCACTGTAGTTATTGTACTGTAGTGGGCAATAGCATTGTGAACAAATTGGAATTACTGTGTGAGAATAAATGAAAGATGACACAGAGACATGCAATGAGTACACTTTTGGGGGAAAATTGTGTTAATGGATTTTCTTGACACAGCAGGGTTGCCAAAAACCTTGAACTTGTAAAAAAAGATCTGTAAGGTGCAATCTCAGAAACCCATAAAGAACAGTTGTACTGTGTCCTACAAGTCTTCTGAGTTGGAATCAGCTCAATGGCATGAGTGATATAAAATGCATAGCGGTGTAAGACATGTGCCCACACATACACTCTAAGGTTGGCATACCTTGGGCCATTTCTGGTACTGACCTAAGTTAGCTAGACTTTCCGTTTTTTCCATTTTGCTGATTATTAAACCAATAAAGAACAGCCCTCACCTGCAAACCTAGATTGTGTACTCTTCAAAGCTTGCTTATGACTGAAATCTCACTTCTGTGTCTCATGCTTCAGATTTCATTGGAACCAAAACTGAAATATTATTCATTTTTTGACATAGTAAAGTCTTTGCCCTTAATGCCGCTGCAGAAAAATTTCTTTTCTTTGAAACTTGATTGTTGATTTGATGTCCATAATCCTCTGGTATGTAACACCCCTAAATGTCATCTACTGAGACTCAACTAAGTCCACATGGAAGAAGAACCCCAGAAGGTGATACAAGGATTGTAAACAATCTAATCTAAATCTCAAGGAGGGAATGTTACCCGAGTTTAAATATTGTTTTCCATGAGGCACAGAATAGTTTGATTTTTCTGATGTCTATGGTTCTTAATGAAAACTTTGTATTTCACATTTGTACAGTCAATCTTAACTCATTGCCTGTGGTGCGCTTCAATCAGCATTCAAGTGTCATTCCTCTCACGGGGAAACAGGATTCTTTGCAACCTGGGTAGAGGTATCTTCAAGCATTTCACTTAAGGAGCAAGCCAATCATTGGGTAGATTCCGTCAGAATGAAATATAGAGCATTGAAAGATTTAATTGAATCTGTATCACCCTGGCCCTTATTCATTTTAATGAAAGCAGTCATCTTTTCAGAGATGCCATATCTACCAAGATTAGCTTGGAACTCTTTAGGGTTCCACTCTTGATACAAGTTTTTTCCATAGACGTCCCTGTCGTAATATATGTGGTTGGGCCAAGGCCAGCATATAAAATTATACAAATTTTATAAGAACAGACTTTGAAGAAAGCACAAGTTGTCTACTTCTAAGGGATTAGGCATTGAAAACCTTATGAATGTAAGAAAACTCAAAGTGAGAAGCAACAACTATGAAAAATATTAAGAAGTGCAGTGTGGGATGTACACAGTATGAATCCTGGAAAATCACAATCCCTCAAGTATGAAATCCAATTAGTATGAAGATCAAGGTCCCAAGCATTAATGAGCTAGAGTGGACTAGTATTGGATATTTTGAGCTTGACTCTTGTATAGTTTACTCTGCTTGGAATGACAAATTCAAATTCGAAGAATGGTATTACTTTCCACATCAAAAAGTACATTTCGGGCTGAGCCCCGGTGGTGGCGTAGTGGTTGTGCGCGGGACTGCGGCCCACTGGCTTGGCGGTTCAAATCCAGCAGCAGCAAGGCTAGGTAGCTCCCATGACCACCAGAGGGCAGTGACGCCCCCCCCCCAAAAAAAAAGATTTAATAAAAAAAAGCATGTGGTAAGAAATAAGTTTGAAAGGATTGTCTTAAGAGATCTACAGCTCTGTTAGGCTATGGGATCCTCTAGTTTGTCCTACAAGGTCACAGTGAGTTGAGATCCACTCTTCCGTTTGACAGTCTGGGCTCCGCCCCTTGACAAATGGACAGATTATGTAACTTCCACAAATGGCTTCTCTGATGCCCCAATTTTTGCTTAGATAACCTTACTACTGTATTTTCCTCACAGTACTAATTGCACTCTGTTATAATTTTCTATTAATGTCCATTCATGCCAAACTCTTAAAGGAGTTCTGGTGGCCCTGTTGGGTGACTGTTGGACTGCTACTCTCTGGGAGGAAGAAAGATAAGGATGTCTACTCCCAGCTGTCTAGGGAAGCTCTGAATCTGCCACAACTCTATGACAATGGATTTTTGGATTTGTGGCAAATCTCAATCACATAAATTACAAAGGGCTGCGATCATCTTTCATTTATCTGCAAATTAACACAATGCCTTAATATTTACGAAATGCTCAGCATCACAGAACAAGTAAATAGCTGAACTAGAGTAGAACTTAAAGATATTTACTGGGCTTGCAGCTTCTCTAGAATCAGCTCTGCTACATAATATGCATCTTTTTGGTGCCTATAGAAGTACAAGTAGAATAAAATATTTTCAGCTTTTGGTAGAGCTAAGCATATATTTGAACGAAAGCAAAGAAATATTAATGGTGCAGTTCTTTTAACTAAACAGATGCCATTCATATTGTTATGAACACTTACTGAGTGCCAGCACTGTGTGAAGCTCTAGGCAGAATGTTGTGTTAGACGAAGTTTCTGCTTGTGGACTAAATTTGACAGACAGACAATGTGCAAACACAGTGAAAGCCTAGATTATGTTCAACAGAAGCAATGAACCTATTTATTTTGCATGTAAGCTTTTCCTAAATAGGTTATTACATTTCATATTACATAAGGGAATGTTTAGGAATCTGACTCACTTGAAATTATGGCAGATACCATCCAGGGCTGAAGACTCAACCAAATTTAACTCCAAAAAAGTTTCTCCTACTCTATTGGTATACTAGGCCAGTTTTAACAAATTACCACAAGTTAGGTGACTTAAAACAACAGAAAATGTTCTCTCACAGTTCTGAAGTAAGAAATCTGAAATCAAGGTTTTCAGAGAGCATGCACCTTCTGAAGTGTCTGGGGATTGGATGGGAGTGGGGAAAATCCTTAAGGGAACAAGGGTTCCATACCGCTCACTTACCTTCTGGAGTCACTGGAAATTTTGGGGGTTCCTTGGCATCACTCCAATTTCTGTGTCTTTTACAGAGACTTAGATAAACATGTTCCTTGTGTATGTATCTATCTCCATGAGTATCTAATTTTCTGTCTTTTTGACTGCTTTTATACATCTACCATATATGTTAGATTAAGGGTCTAACCTATTCAAGAACAGCCTTATTTTAACAACTATTTACATCTGCAACAACCTTATTCCCAAATAAGGTCACATTCTGAAGTTTCAGAAAGAATATGATCACTGAGAGGATGTCATCTAGAATAGTTCCCTAATTGTGTTGGCTGACAGTTTTCATGTATGTAAAATTATGCACACTATGTAGAATTATTTATGTGCATAAAATTATGCACACTATGTAGGATGTATGTTAGAATTATTTCTGTCCTATAATGATTGTTTTGAGCTACTGTCAGGTCAGGTTTTACTTCTAGAAGGCAGTTGAACGTACAACAGAATGAAACACCTGGTTCCGTGCTCCTGTCACAATTGTTAGTGTGCTTGAATCCATGGTTGAAACTGGTCTGTATTTTGAGTACCTTCCAATTTGGAGGATGTGTCTACCAACACTATATTGGACATTATCTTTCTGCGATCCATAGGACTTTTATTGTGTGGTTTTATTGGAAGAAGATCGCCAGGCATTTTTTCCTAATCTTACTATGTCTGGAAGTTCCATTGAAACTTGCATAGCATTAAAGCAATACCTAGACTTCCAATGAAAGGTGGGTGTTAGCTATAATTGAGGTGCATTGAAACAAACCTACCCTACTTTATGAAAGACAAGAATTCTACGGCTAAACCACCTCCACCCTCTGATTGTTAGCGCCACCATTTGCCAGTTGATTATTTTACTCTTTTCAAGATGGCATTGGTTCATGATTTGCTCTACAAGTGAATCCAAGCAAATCTCTTGAAATAACAATTGGTCAGACCTGCATTCGATCCTTATTCTGCCCCAAGAGGATTCCTCCCACACATTGTCCCATCACTTCCCTCACTTCTTTGTGTTTTCTGCTTCCATTGATCCTTCTTTTCTCACTTTTTTGACCTTTGTCCCTGTGTAAATGTTGCCCATTTGACTTCTGTTCGTGAGCACACCTATACGCTTCCAGTCCTCTGACAAAAGTGAAGTTGCTTTCTTTGGGAAAAGATTAGGAGCCATCTGTTTAATGGACTGTTTCCCAGCACAGGCATAATGTCAGAGATAGGGGTTTGGATCTAGGGACTGAGGGATAGTTTGGGGGTATAATGGTAAGCTTTTCTTTGAGTGACTACTCCAAATGAATCAACAGTGGATAGTAGTGGGGTGGGGGGAAGGAAGGCTATAGCCTAGGGTCTTCTCAGGTTGCTCTCCTGGCATGAGACCACCTACCATCATCCTAACTTGGGTAAGGGTAATCAAGTAATCAGTATTGCTAGAACCATGCACTCAAGATAAAGCTTTTGTTCCACAGTAGGGACTGGTAAAAAATAAAAGCAGATCTCCACCTCTATTGCAAGATGGGAAGATAGCCTCAGCAATAGGTAGTTAGCTCAGTAGGTAACTGAAAGAAGGACGAGAAACAGCCATACTTACCTTATTTTGGGAAGAAAATATCTCACCTGTTTTCTGGAGAAGAGGGATTTCAGTATTCTTCAGAGGAGCAGGCTGGAATTCAATCTCTGACTTAAAGAGCTAGGATGGAAAAAGGAGGGAGGTATCTTGGTTCAGATACCAGACTTTGATCTTTTAAAAACAAATTTTACATGCCTTTGTGAGCTCTTCATCCTGAGAACCATTTTTAGAGGTTTTGGAAGATAAATTTTAAATAGTTTTCACTGTATTTGTTTTAAAAAGAGTTTCACTATTTTCACTGGGGAGTCAGGTATTATTGCTCCTTATGCTGTCATGATAGATTTCAATAGATAATTTTTTTTAAAGTTAGCGATCCACCTGGAGATTGCATTCCTGCTTACTCAAGAGAATTGAAAACACATGGCCACAACCTGTGGGGCACCACAATGCAAGGCACTGTATTCAAGGGCTGTGGCATTAGGAAGGTTGGGGGCCACTGTCTCTAAACCATACATAATTTCCAAATAAAGAAAATTATTTTTATATTTGTACCTAGCATGATAGATTAGTGGCATCATGTAGGGGTTACGCAATGCACATGGTCAGCAGTTTGATACCACCATCAGCTCCTCGGAAGAAAGACTAGAATTTCCATTCCTGTAAATAGTTAATCTCAGAGACTCAGAGGGGGTCGTTATGAGTCAGCACTGACACCATAGCAGTGAGTTTCAAAAGGTTTTATGTATAATTTCAGACATTTATATATACATCTGTATACATGCATACATTTATAGAAAGCAAGGAAAGTATATTCAAAGCAATCACATATCTGATTTCTGCAACTGGTCACATGATCATAGCTGGTATTTGCAATGACCTCCTACTTTTCCTTTTACCTTTATCAAGTATCTCAGCTGGGTGGGTTTTGGTGTATAGTCAACGACATACCAGGCTTTTTATGCCCAATATCTTACATAAAATTGTTTATATACTCACACAAATATAACTAAAATTATTCTTACAGAAATAGTAGAACCTTTATTAAACAAAAATATCAAAATATGAATCTGTTTTATCAATATATACTCCATCTAGGCACAGGCACTTCTGAACATGGTTCTTCTGTCTCGCTATCTCTTCTTGAAGAATTCTATACTTTTCCATTTATACCAGCTTTGGTACCTTTAGAGAACTCACATTGAGTTTCTTTTGAATGTTTTTTGAGGTTGAGGGACAAAAGAAGTCAGAAGGGAGAAGATAAGGGCTGTAGTGCACATTGGGTAAGGTTTCCAATAACATTCTCCAAGGAAGACTCTTGTTATCTTAATGAATGAGCAGATACATTGCTATAATAGAAAAACAAAAAATAACTTTGGCATAATTTTCCTGGATGTTCCTCACCATGCAGATTTTAGTTTTCTTAAATATTCCTCATAATATGTTTTGTGATTGTCCCATGTTCTTTGAGAAAAATGTCTAATTATTACCCCGGGGGGATCCCCCCAAAAAACAATTGTCAGACCCTGCTGAGCTTATCTCTGTTCTTTCCATTTAAGTGGCCAAGTTCTTGTTCTTGTTGTTAGGCACCGGGGGTGGGGGGGTGGTGGTGGGGGGCGCCGGGTAAAGAATCCAACTCAGTGATCCTATGCACAAGAGAACAAAAATGCTGCCAGTTTGGGCACTGTTCTCACAACTGTTCCTATGCTTGAACCCATTGCTCCAGGCATTGTTTCCATCCATCTCCTTACGTGTTTTCTTCTTTTTCTCTGAGTGTCCTCTACATTATCAAGCAGGATGTCCCTCTCCAGGGACTGATCTCTGCAGACAACTTGTCCAAAGTCTATGGGATGGAGTTTCTCCATCCTTGCCTCCAAGGAGAACTCTGGCTGCCCTTCTTCCAAGACAGATTTATGTGTTCTTTTAGCACTCCATAGTACTCTCAATGTTCTTTGGCAGAGCCACAAACCAAAATCATCTATTCTTCTTGGCTCTTCTTTAGTCAATGTTCAACTTTCATATGCATATGTGGCAATAGAAAATACTTTGGCCTGGGTCAGGAACACGAGTGCTCAAAGTAACTTTCCTGCTTTTCAATAATCTACAGGGGTCTTTTGTAGTAGATTTAACCAATGCAACACATCAGTTTGTCTTTTGACTGCTGCTTGCATGGGCATTGTTTGTGGATTCAAGCAAGATGAACTCCTTAACAGCATCAATCTTTCCTCTGTTTATCATGTTACTTCTTGGTCCAGATGTGAGAACTTTGGTTTTCTTTATACTGATTTGTAATCTATATGGAAAGCTGCAATCCTTGATCTTCTTTGGTAAGCAAGATCTTGCAATCCTTGATCTTCTTTGGTAAGCACTTTGAGCAAGCAAGACTAAGAAGATCCCTTCAAAAACCACTTGTATGATTGTATCCTCTTTTTGTTAAGGAAGCAATGGGACTAAGGCAAGTGTGCTAGTAAGAGAACTTGCAACCCTCTTTGGATAATATATATATAAGGAGTTTTCCAAAGCTTCCTTGAAAACTCCATTATTTCTTAATTCTATGTTTCTTAGAACTTAGTTAAGTGCACATATATATCTATATGTACACACAGATCTCTCTATTTATCTTTCATTTATGTATCTATCATGTCCTAGGGTGGTAAGAAGTTTCAGTTTCAGAAACCTATAGGGGTCGCTATGAGTCAGTATTGACTGGATGATAAAGAATTTGTATATATAAATACATATATTCAACAAGTTATATGCATGTGTGCATACACATATAAAACAAAAAAAGAATACTCATGTAAATTACATTTCTGACATCTTCCACTGGTCACATGATTATAAGTGGTAGTTACAACTATCTCCTTTCTCCATCCATCCAATTTTCCCTTTACCCTTAACAAATACCTCAGCTGGTTGTGTTCTTTGCATGGTTGCATAACCCAGTCCTGGGTCAGTAGTATTCATATATGAGTTGACTTGACTTAGTTTTTCATTGATTTTCATCTCAGGGCATGGTAAAGACTAAAAGATTCCCTAAGAATCTCCTATATTCTAGATATATGCATCTTTAATTATTATCAATTTTATTTAACCTTGGTAAATCAGGATCAGTCACACCAACCAAATGATAATTACATTCTTCACCTGTAGAATCCTACAAAGGTCAAAGTGCTTAGATGTCATTCTTAAGTTTTAGTTCAATGCAATCAGTGTTGTGTCTTCAACTGGGAACATTCTTCCCTTTGGACTTAAGGCTTCTAGCTATGGAGAACCACAGGCACAGGAAGCAAAAGATCACAAAAACTTCTGATTTGTGGCTATTGGATAAACCACACCATATTTATCTCAAGGAAATGGCTCATGTCATTGCAATGACTGAAAAAATCAGCAATTGGAGGGTCATCAGGTCAAATGGCAGGTTACTGACTCAAAGGTATGCAGAGGCTGGTGAGTTACAGAATCAATAAATCACAGGCTGCTAGCCAAATATTGGCAGTCATATGATAGTGAGACATATGCATGACTCAGAAAAAGGAAGTGCCTTGACAGAACATTCCACTTATATCTTAAGTGCATGTCACATCTCCAAGGAAACTCGCTTTACCTTAGGGGAGCAGTTCTCAACCTGTGGGTTGCGACCCCTTTGGGACTTGAACGTCCATTTCACAGTGGTTGTCTGATTCATAAAAGTAGGAAAATTACAGTTATGAACTAGCAAAGAAGATAATTTTGTTGTTGGGGAGTCACTGCAACAGGCAGGATTGTACTAGAGGGTTGGGGAATTAGAAAGATTGAGGACCACTGCCTTACAGTAAGGGTGTGGTTTGAGTAAAAGCATGATTTGAAAAAAAAAAAGCATGATTTGAGTAAGGAGTCAATTTAAAAACTGCCTCATTAGCATGTAGATAATAAGATTTACAGCACATAAAATGAAGGATAATTGCATAACATGACAAAATGGAAGATAATCTTATCAGTTCACAAAATGGTTGGACAACCACACAATATTGGAAGTCTTGTCCTCTACAACCCTAACCAACACACTGTGCAAAGAAATCTCAAGGAAAAAATATTGTTGATACACTACTATGTTTCATGCATTGTTGTAGGCATTAATAATAAATCATAAAAGATAAAATTTTGATTTTTTTTCTCTTCCCCCCCCTCTCAATTTTTTTTGATTTCTTCAAGTATCTGATTGAGATGATAGAATGAAAGACAAAGTAAAATTGAGCTTCATGTAGGATATGTGGTAGTCAAATGTTTTATAGAAAAAGAAAGTACATCAGGATAGGGAGCAACAGTGGCATTCAGGAAGTATTATTGTAGCTTAGAATTGTAGAAATTGTGGTTATGTTTTATAAGATCAAATGTTGGTATAGTTACAGTAGAAAAGTGTACTGATTGTTCACATGAATCATTTTGGAAATCAACACTAAAAGATTTCATAAGAATCTCCTCTCTTCTAGATATACTCTGCTTTATTTAATTATTTTCAATCTTATTTAACCTTGATAATCAAGATCAATTACACCAGGCAAATGATATTCCATTCTTCATCTACGGATGCTCAGGAGCTTAGTAAAACAGGTCCAGATGGGATATTGAACTCACGTAATACAAGATGGTAGGATCCATCAGCCTTCACATTCAAACATTGTACATACCAGCATTGTAGCTAAGTAGGTCTCAAAGGAACCTTAAGCTCTAGTGTCATGATTTATGGGTTGGCGGTCCCACAGGTAGTTTGACTTGCAAGTTGAGACAGAGAACTAGCTAAAGCAGTCTCATACTGGTCCAATCACCAGAGAGTTAGAGAGAGGTGGGTATTGCTGAGCCCTTTATCTCTTTGTCCTCCAGTTAAATTGTGACTTTACTAATCCCACATGTTTCTATTGGCCATGTTGGCACAATAGAGCTATCCATCACAGGTAGAGACTTAGGAACTGCTTGATTTAAAGGCTGATGATTACAGAGAAATCTGCCTGCCAGGATGACTGAGAAGTGCTTTGTACAGAACAAACTAAAATAAAAGAAAAAACAAAATAACTGTATAACTATCATTTTGGAACTTTATTTAACCTTTTGGTAACCAGTTGCTTTGGGTATTGTCAAATTGATTCTGACTCATAGTTTTCCAAGTAAAACAGAATGAAATACTACCCAGTACTCACAATTGTTATGTTTCATCTTGTTGCTGCAGCCACTGTGTCTATCTATTTCCCCAAGAGTGCCCTTCTAGTTTACAAAGTATGACGTAATTTTCCAGGGACTGGACACTTCTACTAACATATTCAGAGCACAAGAGATGAAGTCTACATAACCTCTCTTCTTAGGAGCATTCTGAGTGTACCTCTTTCAAGACAAATTTCTTTGTTCTTTTGAGAGTCCACTATATTTTCAATATTCTATGATGGTCTTTCTCAGCATCATAATTCAAATATTCTGATTTTTTGTCAATCTTCCTCATTTAATATTCAACTTACACATGCATGCATATGAAGCAACTGAAAATACCATGGCTTGCATCAGGCACAGCCTAGTCCTCAAAATGATATTCTGGTTTTTAACACTTTAAAAAACTCTTGGGTAGCATATTTGCCCAATGTATTGCATCCTTTGATCTATTGACTAATGCTGCTTCCATGAGCATTGATTCTGGAATTTCTTCTCGTTTATCATGATGTTACCTATTGGTCCAGACATTAGGACTTTTTTTTTAATTACATTGATTTGAATCATAATGAGATTCAAGTAGTTTAACAACCAGTTCACTATTCTAGTGACCATTTTAATTATATATAAAGAGATATACCAGAAAGTAGTTTGTTATTCCATATAGTTAAGTCTTAAATAAGAACACTAAAAGAGATACCCCAAAATAGATTCTGTTAAAAGGAAGAGTTTTAAAATATTAAATAATATTTAACCCAAAACAATAAAACTGTTACTTAAAGTTTTCCTGTATTGCTTCTCATTTGGATTCCTCATTTTCAATAGTCTTCGCTGTGTTAATCCTTAACTATCTTTTCACTGTAGAAGTAGGATCTTATTCCTTTCGAGGTAGGCCAACTGGACAAGAATCATTGTGTTTGCTGTATTAGATATAGGATACTTCTCTTCTCGAAACATTTCATCTTTGAAAACTCCTTTCTGCTTTTTTTGAATGTGCATAAATTGTTCTGACAATATTTTTAGTCCACTGAACTCTTTACAGAATTGCATAATTCATTCACAATATCTCCTGGGAATTTGGAGCACAACACAAAGCTCAAACGAATGACAGCATGTCACCCCCTTGTTGTTTGCCACTTTTACCCTTTACCTTCTATTGTTTGCTTAATGAAGTAACAAATTCAAGGGGATGAAATGTAGTATAGCATCAAAAGTGTAATGAGATTTATGAAAATGACTAAATAAAAACTACAAGCATAGTTCCATCTAATTTTGTATATCTATGAACTGAATAAACATTAGTATGGGTGCTTAGAATTCACTATTGTGCAGATGAACATTTTAAAAAAGATGGAAGAATGTAAATTTGTGATTTCCTCCTTGGGCTGATGCCCAGCCACTTACAACAAGATTTTATGCATTGAATATTAATGACCACATATCTAATGGGTTATGGGATGACATCAAGAACATCAGGCATGAAGAAAGCAAAAAGTCATTAAAGAGGCAGGAAAAAAAGCAAAAAAGCAAAGGGGATGTGAGAAGAAACCCTGAATCTTGCTCTTGAATATAGATCAGCTAAAGCCAATAGGAGAATGATAAAGTAAAAGAGCCAAACAGAAAATTTCAAAAAACATTATGATGAAACATAAAAAGATAAGTATTGAGAAAACAAAAGAGGAACACACTCAGAATTTCTCAAGCTGAAAGAAGGGAAGAAAAAATTAATGTCTGGAGTTGTGATATTAAAAGATTCTATAGGCAAAATATAGACTGATAAAGAGAGCATCAAAAGATGAGGAATGAAAATGCACAGGGTAACCATATCAAAAAGAATGTATCAACCTTCATCCAATTAATGAGATAGCATGTGATGAAGAACTGAAGAAGTCCAATTCGTACTGAAGGTGTTTCCGAAAGGCTCCAAGAACTGATGGAATATCAGCGGAAATCTTTCAATGGATTAATGTAGCACTGGAAGCACCCACTGGTCTATTACAAAAAATTTGGAAGATAACCCATTGTCCAACCAATTTGAAGAAATCAATAATTGTGTCTATTCCAAAAAACATGACTCAAAAGAATGTGGATAGCATAGAACATTGATAGGACATGCAACTAAAATTTTGCTGAACATAATTTTAAACAGCTACTAAAGAATGTTGACAACTGCCAGAAATTCAAGCCACATTCAGAAGAGAGAGTGGAAAGAGGATTATCACTGTTGATATCTGCTGGATCTTGGGGAGAATAAAAAATACCAGAGAAAGGCTTTAGGATGCTTTACTGACCAAGGAAAGACATTTAACTGTGTGACTCATAACAAACTTTGGATAGCATTTGGAGGAATTTGGTTTCTACAACACTTAAATGACTACAGAAGGCATTCATTCAAACAGAACAAGGGTGTAATGCATGGTGGAAATTAGGAAAAGTATGCTTTAATACTATATTTTTGCCATAATTATTCATCAATACACTGAGGAAATAATCCTAGAAGCTAGATTATATGGATAAAACTGAGCATCAGAATTGAAGGAAGGCGCATTAGTAATCCACAATATGCAGAAGGTACACCCTTATTTGATAAAAGTGGAGAAAATTTGAAGCGGATCCAGTACCACAGCCTTCTATATGAAGTACAGCTTAAGGTAAACAAAATATCTTTAAGTGGACCAGGGTACAACATCGTGATAAAGAAAATACTGAAGTTGTCCGTTTCATTTTTCTTAGATCCATAATCAGCACATACGCAAGACCTCAGTCCAAACCAAATGCACTGACATCAAGTCAACGTGGACTCTTGATGCCCCTATATGGTAGGATAGGGGAGAACAGCCCCTATAGGTTCCCAAGGAACTTTAAATGGAAATAGAGAGCCTCATTTTTCTCCTGCACTCATTGATAAAGCAGTAAGGAAAGCAAATATTGCATCACTTTCAGCAAATATCTAAAAGTATTAAAATGAAAATATTCCACTTTTAGGACTAAGGCGAATCAAACCTAAATCATATGTGTAAAGGCTGCATAAGGAACAAGGAAGCCCCATGAAGAATCGATACCTTTGAATCATAATCATGGCAACGATATTGAATACACCAGTTTGGGCCGCGAATTAGCAAGTTTGTCTAGAAAGAAGTACAGGTCGCATGGTCCTTAAAATCAAGGCTAGTGAGAGTTTGTCCTCTGTACTCTGAACATGCTATCATGAGAGAATGGTGCCTGGTAAAGGACATCAAGTTGGCAAAGTTAGAAAGTCAGTGAGAAAGAGGAAGAGCTTTAACAAGGTGGATTGACACTGTGGTCACTGAACAATGGCAGAGAGGGTGGCACAGCACAGGGCAGTATCGAGTTCTTTGTCACTAAGTTGGAGCCAATTGATGACTCCTAGCAACAACATAATTGCATAGTTTTAAAGAAAAAAATAATTATAAAATATATGGGACGCTTCATTCAGGTAAGCTGTTTTTTGCAATGCTGTGTTTAGTATTAAAAATGAGAAGTGACCATATTTTCAAGTTTGGAGAGGGTTAGATGGAATTTGTGAAGTAGAATCTATAGATAGTATGCAGGTGTTTGATTTCAATTATAAATATTAGATAGCAATATGGGTTATATACATACTTATAATAAACTGTCAAAATTGAAATATGACTATATATTTATTAGACTAGAATAATATTTTCCATGGACTATGAGTAAAGAAATTATAAATCATAAATTTCCTTTTCAGATTTAGACTTATGGGGGAAGGGTTAAGATTATGCACACACATTTTATTTTTGGTTAATACGCTTGTGCTTAACAAAAATATTTATAGTGAGAAACACTTTCTTTTCTTTTTTTGAGGGGGGGCGCTTACTGCCTCTGGTGGTCGTGGGCAGTACTCTTGAGAGCTGCACTGGATTGGAACCACCAAGCCCACTCAACCACTTAGGCCCGTGGGGCTCAACCCAAGAAACATTTTCAAAAGAGATAATCAACCATTCAAAATTCTTATAAATAATCACAAACAGTGACACAGAGAAATGTAAAGGATAAAGAAAATTGAAATCTGATAATATGATTATTTAACTTCTCATTATTGCTATTATTGTTGTCCTTTACATTTCTCTTTGAGCCCCTTTCTTGATTTCATTATCTATTTCACTGGGGAGTTCTGGTGGCACAGTGGCTACGTGTGGGACTTCTAACTGCAAGGTCAGCAGTTTAAACCACCAGCTGCTGCATAGGAGAAAGACAATGCATTCCTTTTTTATTAAAGAGTTAGTTTTGGAAACCCACAGAGGTGATTCTACCCTATCAAATAAAATGGATGAAAGTGAGTTTAGTTTTGGATCCTTCATTGTAAGTTATTATTGGAATTAATTTTGCAACTAAATGAACTCTCTTATTTATTTGTGTGTGTATATGTTAAGTGTGACTGGATAGCTATCATTTTAGGCTGTGCACAATTTTTGTTTTACATGGAAAGTCCACAAACTCTTGCTTGATCCCATTTTAAATAGGTTGACTTCATATCCTGGTTGTCTAGTTACAAGGATTTCCATTAAGCCTCTCTGTAATCATTAATCCACGATTGATTGGGTGTGTTGTGGAAGTGCAGTCCAATCCCTTGGCAGAGGAAATCCCTTTCCTCTTGAGATTATCCCGTGGGAAGGTGGTATGAACTTGGAGCTGAATAGGCCCAGCCATCTTTATTTCCAGTTTCAAAGAAGTCAGCACAGAGGTTGGGAGAAAGACAGATATTTGAGCACATCATTGAAAAATCTTGATTTGAATATTGAAATTATATGAGCTTTTCAATATTGTCTCCTGTAATTTTTAAAGCAAGCTTTTTAAATGTCCTTTCACAAACCAAAGAGTTCAAACCAAATACTTAAAACAATTGCTGGCTTTTGGAGCTTTCTAAACAGAGACCTAGATGGACCGGCAGGAGGTATTCAAAGACCTTACAAAGTAGTAGGAGTTTGATTGATTTTTTGGAAGAAGGAAAATTGAACATATTCTTAAATCTGTGGGGAAAGCAGATGGATTCAGCAATCTCTTATAATCGCTTACTTGGCCAAATTGCTAAGGAGAACAGGGATTTGTTATTTTATGAAATTTAAAGAAGGAACAGCGGGGACTGTCACCTAAATTCTGAAAGAGAAGAATGCTCAGGGGTTCTTAGAACACAAAAGAAGGAGGTCAGAATCAGTGCATTAGTCTTGAAGTACTTAAAAGCTGCTTGCTTGCTTCTTCGCCATAGCTAACAGCTATTTCCCAGCTTCCACATAAGGAGACACCCAGGTTCTCTGAACAAGGACTTTAAGATCCCAAATGTTCCTTCTTTAATTAAGTTCTCTTTGGGGAAGCAAAAGCAATTTTGTCATATTGACGCCAAAGAAACGTTGGATAATCTTCCCAAGCCTCTGATTTAAGAGTTCCAAAAGATGAAGCATGTCAAAAGGACAGAGCAGCAGATCCTCTTCCCATATTTTAATTTTAATAAGAGAGCATTCCCTTTGTTGCAGAATGAGGAATGACTTGGCGGCATATTGAGTCTGAAAGGAAGATATGAGGTGGCTAAGAAATACTGAATGACTACCCCGGGAGAGCAGGCTGAATTCATCAGGCTCAAGTATTTTCCTATTACGCCATGTGTTCTGCAAAGACAGAATGTGTTTGCTTGCATGTGCATCACACACACACACACACACACACACACACACACACAACGCGCGCGCGCGTGCAAACTCACTACATGGAGTTGATGCCTTCTTTCAGCGATCCTATAGGACTGCTCCTCCTCATTTCCAACCCTGTAATTCTTCATGCATAACTCTTTCCTGGAGCAGAAAGCCCTTTCTCCTGCTGGGCGGCTGGTGATCTCAAACTGCTGACGTTACAGCTGGCAATTGAACATACAACCACTGTGGCGTCAGGGTCACACATACGCGCGCACGCACACACACACCCACACCATATAAACAAAGGCCATTTAGAAAATACAGTTATGATTTCCTAAAACTACTTGCCACAAGATTTTGTCATATTTCCTTCGAAGCTTCTCCCACTTTTACATATTTTTCATATATAGTTGCAATCACAATAAGCATGCAGCTTTGTGTTGTGCATCATAACATATGTATTTTCCTATGTTATTTTTATAAGTTCTGTAACTAGTATTTTTTAATGAGCACATCCCATTTTCATCTTCAAAAGTAATTATATTTTAGATTAAAGATTTCTTTGACAATTGGTTGGATATAAAAAAACCGTCTGGTTCAGGGATTCTCAACTCTCACTGTGTTTCAAGATAACATGATAGCTTTAAAAATATCACTGGCCAGACTTCATTCTTAGAAATTCAGATGCAGATTGTTAGTTAGTTAGCACGAGTATTTAAAAAGTTCTCCCAATGGTTCTAAAGCAGAGGTGTCAAACTGGTGGCCCACGGGTTGCATGCAGCCCCAAGATAATTTTTTGTGGCCCTGGATGCTCAGAAATAAAATGAAAATAGAAGAAGATGTTATGAAGCAAATAGTGCTTTGGGGAGATCAAGCCAATACCATACACACAATTCCCTTGTTAACCCTTTAACTACTGAAGAAGAATATACACATGGTCCAGTGCCTTTCCTGGGGGCCTATGGACATGTATAAATGCACTGACTCACCTCCGGTGGCGTTTGGAAGTGACATGTCTGCCACTCTTAGTGTCAGTAATGTAAACAGATCCCAGTGGCCCAAGATTAAAAAGAGCACTCTGTGTTGTGTTGTTATGAATCATAGCTAGCAGCAGCGCTAGTTAGCATTTTTAGAGGGAAACCTTTATGATTGTGCCTCACGTTTGTGTTTTTTATTAGTTACTTTGTTATATTTTCTGGTTACAACCTAAGAGATAAGTGAAAATTAGTAGGAGGAAAATGCCGGCAAATTTCAGGTAAAAAGAATAACTTAAGTTTATTGAATACATAAACTAAATAAATGTTTAAATAAAAGCAACCATATAGTGTTTTAATAATCCTAACAATATTCCCGAGTCCTCACTTCAAAATATTCATTTAACAAAATTTGTAAATGTGATGTGGACTGTGTGACTCTTGCCTGTTGCACCAAAGGGTTCACTTTTAAATTGCATTGGACATTCTTGTTCTAAAGCATATAAGTTTGAGAACCACTGATTAGCTCAGAAAATGTACAGACCCTCAAAATGTGCTATTTATCTGCAGAAGGTTCACAGATTATTTGAGTTCAAGGGTTATAGGTTATGATAAGTTTAATAGAGTGTTGCTGACAAATTTACTACCAATATTTTAGAATGGACAGTTTCTTCCAATGTTTCTTTATTAGAGATGGTTCAGCTTTATAAATAGCAGACATCTGACATCTGAATTTTTCAGCGGTAGAATTCCTCAATCAAAATTCAGTGGGATCTGTGAGATATGAAACTGCCTTGCTTTCCTGGATCTCACACAGGTTTCCTGCCTTGCACAGGGTGCAGTCACCCAATTTCTCTCGCTTGGTCCTTATTGGAATTGTTTTTTAGTTTTCTTCTCTGACAGGTTCCTGTCTTACATAGGTTCCAGCATTCAAAAGATATGAGACACACCAATTTCTTGGCATTTTGTATGTTTGCCAAATTGCCTTAACTGGTGTTCTCTTAGTGCGTACTCTTTTCATCTCACACAGAGGGATACCAGTGCTTAGCCAAAGATGCTCTGAAGATGTCTAGTGCTCTCTCCATTTTTAGTGCTTTGATCTATCCAAACATCCAGTTTTAACGCAGAAGGAGCCACGGATCTTTATGGCATACTGGAAAAGCAAAACAGAACACTCTCTCCAAAAAGACAGTCATATTCAAATCCTCAGAACCTGTTAAATGGCACTATGGATATGGTAGGTATGGTTAAATTATGATATTGGGGTAGGGAGATGATTCTGGATTATCCAGGTAGGTCAAAAGTAACCACAGGTTTTCTTAGAATAGGGAGGCAAGAGAAGCAGGGTAGGAAAAGGACACTAAGGTGGTGGAAGAGGCTGCCTAGAAGGTGCTATGGTGCTGGCTTTAAAAATGAAGGATGGGGTCTTCATCCAAGGAATGCAGTTGACTGTAGAAGCAAGGGGGGAAAACAAATAACTCCCAACTTACTACCGTGGAGTGGATGTGGACTCATAGAAATTCTATAGGATGTGGAAAAACTGCCCCTAGTGGTTTCAAACTGCTGACCCTGTGAATCAGGCTATGACCCAGCTCATAGTCACTAAGCCACCTGGGCCTCTAAGAAGTTAGGACAAGGAAGCAGATTTTCCCTTAGCCAAAGAAAACCAACTCTCTGACACCTTCATTTTAGTTCTATAAAACTAATCTTGAGCTCTCGTCCTGTGACACTAATTTTCAGAACTGTCAGAAAATTTTTAGAATGTATTAGAAGCAAGGATGGGGATATTTTGCCACATGTACTTAGATATGTGATAGGTGGGATCAGTTTCTGGAGAAGGATATGATGCTTGGTAAACTAGAGGGTCACCAAAAAGGGGGAGGCTCAGTCAGATGTATTAATAGTGGCTGCAACAGGGGACTCAGCATAGCGTTAGCCTACTGAAGTTAATGCAGGAAAGAGACAATGATAGCCAACAAGTTTGTGCTAGCATGAAGGGAAATGAGACAGGCTCTGGTTGGGTTTCTCTCCAGTTGGAACATAAAAAACAAACAAGCCTGTAAGCAGTCACCTATGTAATAGTGCTCCTCCCAATCTCTTATAAAGTTCCCATGCAGCTTTTTGTCCAATGTTTACAAGGTGGTTTTCATATATTTTCTCTGGTTTCCCCCTCTTTCAGGCAGAAAATAGCATAGTTTAGAGAAACCGAGTTTATTTTCACTTCATCTTGACCGAGTGACAGCTGATTTACATTTAATGTACTTACTAAGGGTTGGGGATTTAATTGCACTTATTCTGTGCATTATATTCTTTCAATCTGCTTCTTTTTCTATTCTCTCCCATCTTTCTGACAGTTTCAAAGTGCCCAGTGTAGAGCCCTAGATGGTCTGCAGAGATCACTTTGACAGTGTATGTAGAGAATGTGTATTGCACAGGTTAATTGTACCATGAAAATTGAACTGAAACTAGAAAAGAGAAACTAGTTAAAGTAATTTGTGATGAAAAATCTAGTCAATTATACTTTTCTATTTTGTATTTAATTAGCATACAGTCACAATGCCAATTTATGTTTTATAGCACATCTCTGTGCAGTCGCAGAGGATGAGAGAAACTTACAATTGGAATTTTAACAATTGGAATTTTCAGATATTTTCTATAGTATATAATCATATTGGTTTTTAGTAACCTTATAGTGGAGTTATTGTTATAGATGGGTCTCTTTTCCTAAACTTGATGGCCAAATGGGGAGAGATTTTGCTACCAGCATGTAGCAGATGCTGAAGCTGTATTTACTTCACTCAGTTGCTCAGGCTGTGGCATTTAAGTGGTAGAAACACTGTCAACATTTCCTACTTTTAGTTGATCACTATAATCCTGTGATTTTAGTATGGCTACACCTGTATCTTCTCTGTTGAATGTAATTCCATGTTATTTACAAATATGTGGTTACTTAGAAAAAAATGTTGTCTGTCCTCCTTTTTAGACTAGGTCTGTGTTTGTCAAGCACAGTCCAAGCACCTACATCAGAATCCATTTTAGAATTTGTTAAAGTTGCAGAGTTTCTCATCCACACCCAAGAATAGATGGGAATCTCTAAGAGTTGTTTTCTGGCATGTACATTATTATCATTGTTATTAAAAGATCATTTCATTGGGGGCTCTTACAGCTCTTATAACAATTCATACCCTTTTCCACTGCTGATGGGTGTGCAGATACATATAGGCTCTATGGAAAGTGGTCTGGCAATAATTAGAGCAAATGAAAATTGAGCTACCTCTCTGGGGTATACACGCAAAAGCGATAAGAAATAAACCATGACAAGTCATCTGTGCTCCAAAATTTATTGTGGCACAATTCACAATTGCATAGAATTTGAAACAGCCTACATTTCCATCTATAAATGAGTGGATTAGTAAACTCTGGCACATACACACAATGGAGTAATATGCATCACTAAAAAAGCACTGAGGATCACATGAAGCCCACCATCTCATGGAAAGATTTGGGAGAAATTATACTAGGTAAAGTTAGCCAATCACAAATGGATAAGTACAACGTAAGTCTCCTGAGGTAAATATAATCAGAAAAATAAGTATAGAAGAAAATCCACTTACCTCATGCTATATGGATTGAAATTCAGGAAGTTGGGTGGAGGTTGCATCAAACCCCAGGAAGTATATGTTATTTCAATACAAAGAAGGTGTGATAGGTAGGTTTGTTGTGCCAACAAGACCAATGAAGATAGGTTTGTTGTGACAACATGGCTAATGAACACATGTGAGATTAATTGAAGGGCGGAGATATAAATGACTTTACAACCCTTGCCTTTCTTTCTTTCTTTTGGATCTTCTTCGGACCAATGTGCAGCTGACTGCCTTGCTTGTCCTGTCTCTCGATTTGCAAGCTACACTACCTGTGGGACAGCTAATTCATGGAATGTGTCACTGTAAATTGAGGTTCTTCAAGCCCTGCCTTTCCATGTTACTGGAATATACATCTCTTGAGTTGGGGACTATTGAACCCTGTCATCTGGCTGACTGTTGATGACCTACCTTGCTGTTTTCTGCCTGTGGTCAGATAGCCTGAATTGCTCTACAGAGGATAACCCAGTGCCCTTCAAGACTCAAAGGACTGACAGTGTATTAACTGTCTCACACAAGTGAGTTGCACTGAGCCATTCATACTGCTTTATAGATTAATTGACTTTATTTCTTATGTTAGATATGTTTCTATCTATATAAATAATTAGTGTCCTGGTTTTGTTTCTCTAGAGAACCCTAACACAGAAGGGAACAGGGGAGAAGGGGGAAAATGGAATATACATTTTAAATAAATGTCCCTGCTGAGCAGTATTGGTCTAGGTCTTTGATCTTGATTTATCAGGGAAAAACAAACACACACACATATACATATATTTTCTTAGTGAATGGGTTCCTTACCAACCATCTTGTGTTCCATTCCTCCCACCAGAACCTCGTGATTGGGTAGAAGTCTGTCCTAGAATGCTAATAAATAAGATGATTTCAGAACCCACCCCTTACTTTACTGCGCTAGAATAAAACCCCAACTGTTGGCAGGATTTCTTAGTACCAGACACGTAATCAACAACTCTCAGCTTGCTAGTTCTAAAGCTCAGCTGGCCCTGTAAGAAAAGCTACAATGCAGAGAGGAACTAAAAAACACACTTCTGGGCTTTTTCTGTGACAAGCCTAGGTCCACTCTGGGGATCAAGCCCTCATTTCAAAGTTAAAGGAGGCCCTGGGGAAATGAAGACTAGCTGTGTGCTAAGTGGGAGTTAACACTGGATTCCCACCAGTTCCCTGACCTTGGGCAAGTCCATTATCTTCCTGTGGTTTCGCGCTTCTGTAAAATAAAGAAAATCACCTCCTAGTGATTTCACAATGAAATTGTAAAGACATTTGAGGTAATAGCTCATCTTAGTTCCTGGCATCCAAGGGTTCAAATAATACACATATTTTTCCCTTATGGTTTCCACTTCTTAGATCCCAAGTGTACTTTTCCTTTGTCTATCTATTTTAGGGGCAACAGGGAAAGAGGATGATTTAACCTGGCATCAAAGTGCAAAATGAAATTTTATTCTCTCAAGCTAATTGTCTTCACCCGGCAAAGATTCATTTATATATTTATTCACTCATGAAAAAATTGCTTTTGACCTTTCACTCATGAAGATATATTTAACCTTCTTCTATATAGTATATATTTGATATAAGTACATAAATAGGTTTAAAGGTATAAATCCAATGTCTAGGTGTAGCTATGACTGCATGGCTGAATACTGTCTATAGAAATGTTACAGAAGTTGGCTGAAGGAAAGGTTACATACAGCAAGACTATCAGAACAACTGAGCATTTATCAAATTGAAGCCATGCTCAAGGGGAAATTATGCTTGTGTGATGAATGACAATCTGTCAATCAAAGCAAATTTCAATGTCCAGGGTAAGAGGGAGGTATATTTTCAGTCCCTTATCTACATTAGAGCCACCTCACTTCTCCACCTTTTTTCTCAGTTCACCTGCCTGCATGATCTAAAAAACACAAGAGTTGTAATCTGATTCATGGTTATCCTTTATGTGATTAACCTGTGGTATACTACCTCTTTCCTCCTTTTATATAATCAACAGATCTAAAGAGGGCCTAGCTCTTTGAGGCTGGTTGGGAAAAAAAAACCCACTCAAACACCCAGATTTTATTCTTACCTTTTCTAAAATGCAATGATTTCAATAAGTTGATCCAGGTTTTTCCTTTTCCCCCTCTATGGCCTTTGTTGCTGTTTAACTACAAATGATATGATGCTAAGATTTCGATAAGGGAAAATAGAACTTTTTTTTTGAGTCCAAGTAGTATGGAACTCATATTTTTTCAGTGCTTGTGAAGATTCAGGTGTCTAATATACTAGGAAATCTTCAAAATCACGATAATCAAATGCCAAAAAATAGTAGTGTGAAAAGTACCATCCAAAATGAAATTTCTGGAAAAGCTCTCTGCTGAAATATAGTTGACTCCACACTTTTTCTTTTACTTGATTTGTTTAAATAAATTGAACACTCCTTGCTTAAAACCTTCAATTTATTCTAAAATGTAGTCAGGAGCAAAGATCATAGAGTAAGTGTATTTTTCTTGGAGAATGAGTATAACATGATGATATACAATGTGCATGCAAAAGAATTTCAAAATTTTTGTGAAAAAAGTTCTATTCTCTTTAAATTCCTTTTATCACAAACTTTTTGAAGTTCCATTATAAAAATTTAGTTATAAAGTCCCATAATAATAATTTATTATAATAACATAATTCATAAAGAATTATTTAAGAACAGATAACTATCTAATGTATAAGAAAACATTTAATAAAATATTTACAAAATATTTTATGAAATAGCGATAGGATCTTTTTGTTCCTGGTATCCTCAGTTTGGCTCCAACATGTAGTAATTCTATGTTCAATAGAACAAAACCTCTGTGGTCCTGTACCATCCTCACAATGATGACATTGGAGCTTGTTTCAGCTAACACGTGAATCCTCATTGAAAGTCCTCCTTGTCACTGACTCTTTATCTTACCCAGTATGATGTGCTTCTCCACAGACTGATCTTCACTGACAATGCGTCCAAGGTGCTTAAGACAAAATTGTACCATTCCTTCTAATCAGATTGTGCTTCTTTCCCAGGCAGATTTGTTTTTTCTTCTGGCAGTGCCTGGTACTTTCAATATTCTTCACCAATGCCGATATTCAAGTACTTCACTTTGTGTTCATCCTTATTCATTGTCCAGCTTTTATACACGTATGAGGTGACTGAAAACATGATTCTGATCACATGCACCTTAGTTCTCAAAGTCATTTCTTTGCTCTTTAACACTTTAAAATGTCTTGTGCAATGGATGTACGCAATGCAATAAATCATTTTATTTTTTCGACAGTTTCATTTTTTGAGAAACATTTATTCATGAAGGGTAAGGTTAAAAATCAGAAAGATGTCCTTAAAATGAAATATTAATATTTAATTAATGCATAAAATATAATTGAAAGAAAAATTTAGTAGAGATTTTAGTAGAGATTTTATAGAGTCAATTGGAAAGAAGAATGAGGATAATTAACATGCATTTACTGAAATAATTTTAAGTAGAAAATGCCTTTAGATATTATCTATTTGACTGTTCTTAACTCTTTTGGGATTTCGAAAATCTTATGAAAGTGACACTGACAATTTTTACATAGTATTAGGGCATTCTTATTCCCCAAAATGTCTGTTCATAGAACCATGAGCACATCCCCTGATTGAATGTGCTAACTCAACCCAACACTATTGTTTCATAAATCTAGGATCCATGGCTCACTGATTCACAAACATCATTGATTAAGACACATTTCTTGTTGTTAGGTGCCATAAAAGTTATTCTAATTCATAACGATCAATGTATGTCAGAATTGAACAACTCCACGGAATTTTCAAATCTATCTCTTTTTGGAAGCAACTTCCTAGGTCTATCCTCTAAGGTGCCTTTGAGTGTGTTTGAATTGCCAACTTTTCAGCTAGTACTCGAGCACATTTGGACCATGTCCAGTGACTCCATAGAAAGCAAACTAGACTCCTAAAATCTAAAAAGAGAAGTTCTAAGTCATAGCTTTGAAAAACTAAGAGAGTGAATTATAAGTTGGATTTCACAAAACCAGCTCCATTCTAGGAGTAGCGCATGAAATAAAGTGTAGAACATCCTTATAAGCATCAGGATTCAAGGAAAGGTGACAATTAGAAGTTTGAAAGATGAAACCTAGCGCTGTCAGTCAAATTGGTGGTAGGTAGCGTGAAAATATGCATCAGAATCTTCACCTGTCATAGTTAAAAAATATGCTCAGTGAATTCTGCAGCAATCTCCCCTTTAAAAAGAGGAATGTATTTCCACCCTGTGGTAGCTACATAATCTGTTGTCAATTTGAGAGTTAAGAGTGAAGGGGTGGATTTAGCCTGTCAGTCAGGTTGCAGCTTGATGACCTCATTTGGAGGTGCTAAGGAGATAAATAGCTCACTGGAGATGAAACACATACACACTCCCTATGAGACATGCTTGTTGGCAAGACACATGGATCTGTACTAGAGTTCTGCAGCCAGAGGAACCATGAGGAGACTCCTGCCAGCACTGAGGTGCTTGCATCACCACTGGATCCACAAAATCTTCCAGCCGTTGGCCTGTATGATCTGTATGTGTTTGGTGTCTTTGTTTAATGAGTTTGAAAAGGAATTTATAGATTGTTGTCACATATATGGTCAAATATATGGAATTATGGACTTGATCTGGATTGGGTTGGGATATTTACCAATATTCAAGTGCTCTTGTATATAAAGCTCTTTCTTATATACATATGAGTGTCTATGATTGCATTTCTCTAGTCTACCCAGACTAACACATACACACCCATGCACATTGAGTATGGGAGTAAGTAGTTACTTCTTACAGGATATGGTAGATATGATCCATGATGTCTGAAACAGGATCATAAATTTATGGTGGCCTCCTCTATTCTGTCTTTCTCTCTATTGTATTGTTCATTGAGGAAACTCACCTGCCTACTTGTGAGAAGACTGAAGTAGCAAGAAAGCCCAATTTTACTAGAGAGGAGGCTTTGTAGCAGTCATGCAAGTGAATGAACTAAAAGTGGACCCACCTGTTCCAGTGAAGCCTTGAGATAGCAGTAACCCTACCTGACACCTTGATCTTACATTGTGAGGGATTGAGTCAGACCACCCTGCTAAACTGTTCCTGAATTTCTAACCACCTACAAACTGGAGTCCTACCTCAGTTGCCAAACCCAATTTGTTCCATACTCATGTTTGAACATCCAATAATTTGAGAACTGAACATGTTTTTCTCATAAGAAATAATGAAAAACTAAGTAGTTATGTGGCCCCCAAACTACACTCTCAAATTCATTCCTACCTCCTCTTTTTAACGCAAAATTAACAGCCCTAGGGTGTGGCAATATCCCCTAAATCATTGAATACCTTAAATATAGTACATTCAATATCAAAACACAATACAGGTGATTAAATTGTTTTCTAATGCTTTTCAATGGGTTGTTGGATGCCTCATAACATAGGCTTCACTTTCTCCACTAGTTCTACCTACAACCAAATGAACCTGTGTTTCATAGGCTTGTGGCCTGTGATGCCTTCTCTTCGCGAGAAATTAAGTTTGTGTTGGATAGTTTTTTCCCCAAAAAAGTTCTGTTTTGTCCTCGTTAAACACTTGCTGGAGAAGGAGATCCTCCCTTTCCATGTAGGCAGTACATTGAGCCGCACGTTGATTAACTTCATCATCTGCTGCACTCGTCCCTTCCCCGTGCCTCAAACACTGTGCAGGCTTGTCTTCTTTTTCAATTTTTCAAAGTAGCCATGGCTGGCTTTGAACACGTACAAGCACTCAGCACTCACTTCCACAACATTTTTCCATTAATTGACGTGTTTGGCCTTCTGTCACAGCACTGTCTGGGATGTACCATCATCATTCAAGTGTGTCTATTTTACCAAAGTTAATGGTCACTTTTCAACCTCTTCGATGGTCTAGGTTCTTGGTTTCCTACTTAGCAATTTTACACCTTCCCTACACTAAATCCTTTAACCACACTGCACCCCCCACCCCGCAAAGTCACTCTCTTTTTTTTTTTTACTTGGCGATATATGGTCTGCTGAAGAACAAAAGTCACACCCCAACACCAGTCCTCTGTGTATAAAGCCATACCAAAGACAGAGAGGGAACCCAGGACCCCTGGAAGAGCAAAATGCAAGATCTCTGTGGTGGAGGCGGAGACTAGGGTCAGAAAAGACTCAGAGAAATAGTGCTAAGACTATGAAATACTTTCTCCTAATTTTTTAAGAGTCTATGGAACTGTGTGATAGAATGACAGGTGGCCTTCCTGGTCCACAGAAGCAAAGGCCAAGGGACCACATGGATGAAAGCCTCAGAATCAGAGAGATGGATGCTACAGGTTGAACAGAGGTGTTGTTGTGGACTGTATCCTTATTTTTACTGATCCTGATTTGTAATAACCTGTTAACTCTCCTAATAAATTCATGGAATCTTGGGGAGAAAAAAGTTTTGATAATATCGACTTAGCCAGGATGTATTCAGTAACTAAATCAGACAAGCGGTGATCTGATTCACATTTCACAATGATTTCTTTCTTTAACTTTACCTTGGCTCTCAAAATTTTTCTCTTAGCTTTACTGCTGGTATAGAAAACTTTATTTGGAGTCCTGGTTATGCTATTTTATGCAATTAATGTACTCCCCCTTAAACCAAAAGTACCCGAGGAATATTTTGATGTATACAAGCAGGGTACATTTTCTGAGTGAGAGCTATGCTTAGAATGAAGACAGTGACACACTCTTGGTTTGTAAAGGCTTTTAAAGTCAGATTACTTTACAGTTTGATTACTGAGCAAAGTTACAAACGCTGAGCAGTTTTTTTTTCTTCTTCTGTTTGAGTAGTGGAGAGTTTGAACTTGGAGCTTGTAGTAGATTTGGAGCTATTTGTGATTCAGAAAGAAGGAGCCATCAGCTACTCCATGGGGTAAAAAAAGACATCTCAGAAATTCTCTATGGGGTCAGCAGGAAGCACGATCAACTCAATGACAGTGAATTTGCTTGCTTATTGTTCAGCAATAGATAATTAACATACAGCCTCAGGCTGGAGGTTCAGGTTTCAAGGTTAATGTGGAGGACTAGGAAGAAAATGAAATTCTGGATACCCTGGTGAAGAGAAATTTGGAGCCTGGACAGAAGCCTAATTATCAGAGCAGAGACTTAAGATAGGTTTAATTTATTAATGAGTCCTTGGGCTGTGCAAATGACTATCATGTTTAGTGGCTAACCAAAAGGTTAGGAGGTCGAATCCACCCAAGCAAGGGTGAGTTAGTGATCTACTTTAAATAAATAAATAAATCCATACATCAATAAATCAGCCAATGAAAGTCTATGGAACACTGTTCTACTCTGACACACGCGTCTTCATGAGTTGGAACTGACCACATGACAACTGGCTGGTTTGTCTTTTTAGAAAGGGAGTTTCACAATGAATTCTTGGGTCTTGGTTCTAGAGTCTGTGTTGGTCCTGATAAAACAGAATTGAGGTGATCCCTGGGGGTAGTTGGATGATTCTCTGCCAACTTGGATTTGTACAAAAATGTTCGTGTGAAATCCAAGCTGTCAATTAGATCACAGCTGGATGATGCCTCCTTGTGGGGTGTAGGATTCTTTATTAGGAAGAAACTGGAACTTCTCTCTCTGCTTCCTCTTCCTGCTGCTTGCTAGGACCCTGTCTACTTTCAGGGCAAGCCACTGTGGGCTCCCTGAGAGATGTTGGTTCCATATCATCCTTGAATCCACGAGACTCTGAACTTACAGGCCTGTGATCTTCCTGCACCCTGCTTCACCTTTTTGTGTCATCAGCCTGCCATTACAAGAGTTTGAAGGGGCCCCAACTTGCGTCAGATTTATGGACTTGAGTGGAACTGGCCTGGGCTGCCTCCAGGTGATTTCTTGATAGGAAGCGCTTTCTCACCTATGTATGTTAGTGCCACTGGGTGCATTTCGCTAGGCAGCCCATTCACGAAGTGAGTTGTATGTGGGAAGGAACTCAGCAAAGAGGCAAAAAAGTAGCCTGGGCTTACACTGCCCAAAATAAACCTTCCTATCTCAAGAAGTGTAAAAGAAATCATTGGGCTAGAAAAGAGAAGCTTGGGTTTTAACTTTCTCCTCCTAGAAATCCATTGTGGATGGGGGCATACATATATTCTATGAACTTGGATTTCCTTATCTAAGAAGCAAGAGTTTTATGTAAATTATTTCATAGATGATTTTTAGATTGATGGAAGTTTGTTTGTGCGTGCGAGTCCTCTGATGGTGTTACTGGTTCCTGGCAGTATTTGTTATTGCTGTTTTTATTTTATCATAACATTCTTATTATTTGATACTTCCTCAAGAGAAATTTGATAGACGAGAAGTCTCCTGACTTTTTAATTCTTCTGGCTTTTTCTGGTCTGATCTCATCAGGTCCTGGCAGTTCTGTAATTGATCCAGCAGCAGGAAAGATTCAGATTGAAATCTCCTCTCCAGAGCTGATCCGCAGTCTTTCACTATTGCCATCACTCATCGTGAGATGTAATTGAATTAAGTGACTCAGACACGTTTTTCAGGAGCCGTGCTGAGCAACTGTTTTTGTGAATATCACTATAATTATTAAATAATCCCCACTTTGCTCAACTTATGCACCCATGAAAAAAATCTTCTACTTATGATGATGAAAATAAAGTGTTTAAAGCCAGATATGAACACCTTTTTGCCTAATTATTTTATTTTATTTTTTGGCATCACTGGCCTCCGGTGGTCATGGGAGCTACCCAGTGCTGCTCCTGAGAGCCGCTGCTGGATTTGAACCGTCAAGCTCACGGGTCTCAGTCCTTTGCCTAATTATTTTTAGTCTAACCACCCACCTTTGGGGAAGCTTGGTGGTGATGTCACGTCATAGGTTCAAACAAACCAGCTGCTCCATGGGAAACAGTTGAGATGACCTGCTCGTTTTACATTGTTAACATCAGAAAACTGACACGGGACTGATGTGAGTTGGAAGAGACTCACTGTTAACAGTTTGGCTATTTTTGTGGGGGCTTTTGGATAAAACACTCTCCCTAAGTGTTTAAAGCTTGTTCAAGATTAGTTTAAATGATGGAAATTTCCTTGTAGCTTTGTAATTTAGTTCTATACTTTTTGTAGCTTCTTTCAGTAATCTCATATGTCTATAGTTTTTGTATGTCCAGTCATTGAATTTATTCTCTAGTGGAATTATATCTATTAAAATCTCAGGTGTGGGGGTGGGGGGAAGCTGGCAAGCAACACACAAATACAAATGACCATATAAGATTTGATCTTATGCTAAGAAATTAAAGTTTATATGTAAAATATGTAAAAACCTGACACACCTGTTGCCCACAAGTCCATGCTGACTCATATTGACGTCCTGTGTATTTCTGAGGCTGTACATTTTTACAGGAATAGACAGTCCAGTCTTTCTCCTGAGGAGCGACTGGTGGTTTTGAACCGCTAGCAATACAAATTCCAGTCCAACATGGAATCAGTACCTACCAGTTAGTGATTAGCAATTGCAAGTACTTTAATGTAATAGTAATAATAATAATAATAATAATAATAATAATAATAATAATAATTGTACCATATAGAATGCATTAAGGATTAAGAAGTATGTACAGGGGCCATATCCCTTTATAGTCAAGGGAAATACATTTTAGTGTTTGTTTTATAAACATTTCAATAAACATTTCATGTGAAGCAGTACTTAATAAACATTCATGTCCTGACCAAACAATTTTCTCCTTCTGTCATGGGAACTTGAACGATAAAGGAAAGAGACATGAAAGAAAATCAGCACTTTATGACAAGCAAAGTGGTGAGTGAGCCAGTAACTCAAAGAAAGGTAATTATTAGAATCATCAGAAATGTTCCCAGCTCTAATGAAAGCTTTTCCTTGGGGAAGCTCTTGGTAGTAGTTATTCACACAAATTATTTCTCTGGAGCCCACGGCAGACTGACTAGACCAATTTTCGATGAAACTGCAGTGCTTTCCAAGAGGCTGAAGAGTGGAACACATTTTTTTAGAGAGAGAGCAGTTTCCTATCTTATAAATAACTACCTGCCATGGTATGAAATTCAATAGTAGCTGTGGTATTGTACATCAAAAACTAAATTGTAGTGTACAAAGTTAACAAATTCTAGGTGTGGTTCTTGCCAGCTTATTCTATTTTTAGAAGCAGCAAGAAGTGACAGATCTTTTTTTTTTAAGTCCCATTGCTTCAGCTTTTGGTTCCATCTCACATGTAGAAGCATCTAGGTTAAGGCTAGTAGCCTTAGAAAAAAATTATGAATGAATGCTCTGCTTTGATTTGCTCTACATTGATATGCACTACCATTCCTCTGGTGGACATTAAAGTGAAACAATAAAATCAGAGATGAGGGCTTTGTGAATTCAGTCCATATTGCCAAAATTATCTTCTGTGTGCTGCTAGAAGGTCTTGTGTTTGCTTTTCATTATTAACCCAAATGGTTGGTGGTTGGAATCCTCTTACGAGCAAAATAATGACGTCGAGAGCTACTTCTGTAAGATTATAGCAGAGAAAACCTCATGTAACAACTCTGCTCTGAAGCACTTGATGGAAAGCGGTTTGTAATTGAACCTAATACATCCCCACCCACCGCCATTGAGTCAGTTAAGACTCATTGACCCTATACAGAGTTTACTGGACCGTAAATATTTCTGGGAGCAGGCAGAACCTTCTTTACCCATGGGGCAACTGGTGGGTTTGAATCCCTCACCTTGCAATTTATGGTCCACTGTTGATCCATTTTACCGTATTTGGGCCTATTCCAAGGAAAAGTGACTTGAAGAGGATTTTAAGCCCTCACTGATGGAGATCGAGAATGACAGGCTTCAACATGGCTTATACTTCAACATAAGGAAAATAAAAATCTTCACAACTGGGTGGGTAAGCCACATCATGATTAAGAGCGGAAAGAGTCAACTTCTCAAGGATTTTATTTCACTTGGAGTCACAATCAATGTCCGTGGACGTAGCAGTCAGAAATGAAGTGACAGTGCCTTGGGCAAACCTGCTGCAAAATATCTCCTTAAAGAACTGAGAGGCAAACATCTCTTTGCAAATTAAGGTGTGCCTGATCCAAAGCGTATTTTCAGTTGCCTCCTATCCATGTGAAAGCTAAGACAGCACATACGGAGGATCAAAGAAGGACGGAGGCTGTGGAGTTATGAAGTTGTTGTGAAATTAAACATACTACAGACTGCCAGAAGAATGCAGCAACGTTTATTAAAAGAAGCAGACTTTGAATGATTCTTAGAAGGAAGAATAGTTAAGACTTTGGCTCACATACTTTAGACACGCAATTCCAAGGGACCAGTTCTTGGATCATGCTTAGTAAAATGGAGGATCAGCAAAAAGAGAGAGAGAGAGAGAGAGAGAGAGAGAGAGAGAGAGAAGAGGACCCCTAGCAGGATGAATGGACACAGTGGCTACAACAATGGCCTCAAACGTTGTAGCCATTGTAAGGCTAGTAGAGGACCAGACAGCATTTTGTTCTGTTATACATAGGGCTGCTAAAGGTCCCCAAAATACTCCACAGTATGTAGCAATAGTAAAAACAATACATCACAGTCATGTGTTGATATGTCGATCTCCAAAGGTTCCTTGAGGGCAGTCTGTTTGGCTAATGCTTGAATGAACAGAAACATTGAAAC
The DNA here is from genome assembly GCA_004026705.1 of Nesogale talazaci. Lineage (NCBI taxonomy): Eukaryota > Metazoa > Chordata > Mammalia > Afrosoricida > Tenrecidae > Nesogale > Nesogale talazaci. The sequence continues at coordinate 198 of PVJH01017691.1, read as the reverse complement.
AATGGAATGTTTATCAGAACACATCTGACTGCATATCAGAAACATGCATTTTTGCCACTGGGCATCTTTTCCCTTTGTGCCTGGCATTGTCACTCTCATTATCATTGAGGAATCTTCTCATCCTCACTTTCAGTTCAAGTAATTTTGGGCATGGGGTTGGGGGGAGACGGAAAGGTGACTTCACTCCCACAGCCAATG
>PVJH01017690.1:0-47087 GCA_004026705.1 Nesogale talazaci | reverse complement strand
ACATGAATCTAGTTACTGTCTCCATGGACCTACCCACATGAATCTAGTTACTGTCTCCACAGACCTACCCACATGAATCTAGTTACTGTCTCCATGGACCTACCCACATGAATCTAGTTACTGTCTCCATAGACCTACCCACATGAATCTAGTTACTGTCTCCATGGACCTACCCACATGAATCTAGTTACTGTCTCCATAGATCTACCCACATGAATCTAGTTACTGTCTCTATGGACCACGTTGCTTTTTGTGCATGTGGTGTCGGGCAATGCCAACAGCCACATGGAGGTGGGTGTGCAGTGTTCTCTTCTCGCTCCCATTGCACAGATGAAAAGCACAGAGGTCCCAAGATTCTAAATAAGAGAATTTGGACCCTGGCACTGTGCCACCAAGGCCTGTCCCCTATCCCTCTGAGAGAGATTCTGCTTCATGGAGAATGAAGTCAAGCCTGAGGCTCAGGCCATGCCCCTGAGGAGGGAGGTCCAGGCACAAGCAGGTGTTACATAGGAGACCCCAGGTGTTAAGCAAGGGGGCTTGGTGAGGGTGGGAGTCCATGGCCTGCTGGAGCCGTGGGGGGAGCAGGAACGGTCTGACAAGGCCCACAGAGGTTGGCTGGAGCCTGTGTGCTCTGTGAGGAGGGGGTAGCAGAGGCTGGGGGAGGACAGTCAGCCCTCTCTCCCAGGCATATGGGTCGCGCTTTGTTAGCAGAATGAAAGTGAGGTCACGTCCTCCTCACCTGAGAACACTCCTGGGCCCCCTTTGCAGGCAGAAGCAAGACGAAGTCCTCTTCTCGGTCTGCCAGGCCCTGCCCTGCCGACCTCTGCTGCTTCTCTGACCTCGCTCTAGCCAGCCTCTCCCGACTCACTCATCTCTGGGGCGAGAAGCAGGGAGCGGTGGGAGGGGGACGGGCTCACGCCTGCACAGCTCTTTTCTGAGTTCTCGACATGGGGCCCCTCACCTGGCCATAGTCTTTGTTGATCCAGACCTTTCTGACCGCCCTCTTTGAAATGGCACCCCTAGGCCTCTACCCTGTTCCCGCCTCCAGTACCCCCACTGCCCTGGCTTGCTTTAATTATTACCTTGTTCACAGCACTTGTCACCATCTGATGTTCTATGTATTTCACTTCTCTATTGGAAGTGTCTGGCAGCGGGAAGAGGGTGGGGGTGGGGGTGCTCCGATAACGCCACACATTACCATAGGCAGGCAGAGAGGCTGTGCGGTCCTCGCTGGGCACGGAGTTTCAACTCGGGGCAAGAAGGACATGCTGCCCAATTCTGCATCAGCCTCACCACCATCCTCTCTCTCTCTCTCTCTCACTGCCCTAGGGGCGCTGCCAACTCAGGGTGACCTTACAGGGCAGGGAGAACTGCCCCTGTGGGTGAGTTCCTGAGAATTCTTACTCGTTCTGGAAGTAGGAAGCTGCATCTCTCTCTCTCTCTCTCTCTCTCTCTCTCTCTCTCTCTCTGTGTGTGTGTGTGTGTGTGTGTGTGTGTGGCTGGTGGTTTTGAACTGCTGCCCTTCCCATGTGAAGCCTAGCACCCGAGCCACAGTGCCATCGGTGCTCCTGTTTGCAACCTCCGGTGTGTTTGAATCCATCATTACAGCCACTGGAGCCTAGTTGTGTAGTAGACTACAGCGTTGGGCTAGGGAGGAGCAGTTGGAAACCTCCACCTGCATTGAGAGAGAAAGATGAGACACTCTACTCCTGTAAAATGTGACCGTCTCAGACACCCACATGGGTGGCTCTATCTAGTTTTTTTTGGGGGGGGGGATCACTGCCCTCAGGTGGTGGGAGTAGGAGGTCCAACCTTTGCTCCGTGGAGCTGGAATTGAACCTCCATCCCAGTGGGCTGCAGTCCCGCGCACAACCACTATGCCACCGGGGCTCAGCCTGCTCTATCTAGTCTTATCTGGGGCAGACTCAATGGCAGTGAGTTGATTAGATATGTGACGATATGCCGCTGTGAGCTGTGTTTAGCGATTTCGCTAACTCTTCAAGGTGAAGTTGCCAGGCCTCTCTTACTCATCTCTCTTAAGTCTGGGAGCTCTGCTAAACACTGCTTGCCGCGGGTGATCTTGCTGGCATTTAAAATCACAGAGGCGTGACTTCCAGCCACCACAGCAACATGCGCGTGCGATCACCCTTTGACTGGCAGACACACAGACTGATAGTGCTGGGCCTAAAACAGGAGGCTCTGCATGAAGGGAGTTCTTGGGTGGCTAAAAATAGCAATGATGTCATCTCTCTTCTGCACTAGTTGCTTTCTCACTTTTACAGATGAGCAGCTCGAGGTTCTGAGACGGCACGGTGTCCTACTCCTGGCCCCGTGGGAGAGTGAAGGAGCCTGTGGGACCCTTCATACAGGGCCCACCGCTCCTCGGGAAGGAAGGACTCAGGGTCTCGCTGCTGGGTGCAGCCAGCTGAGGTGAGGTGCCTCGCCTAAGGTCAGGCCCCTCCCCAGTGGTGGCCCAGGCCCAGTGGCTGGCCACTCTCCTGGGCTCTGGAAGGCGGAGGCGAGAAGCATAACTCCCTGAACCCCATTGGGTAGAAAGCCCTGGGCAGCACGCACTGACCCATCCCGCTCTCATAGCACCTACAAGGTGGCATAGTTCGCCTTGCTCTGATGTTTTCTGGGGGGTAGGGTTGGTGGCTCCAGAAGAAAAATCAATCCATTCCTATCGGCCATCTGCTTAGCAAGTGTCCCTGGAGCTCAGAGGACCCAGGGTTCCCTGGGGACCAGAAAGTCAGCAGAGCTTTCCTCGGGGAGGTCAGAGCAAAGGAGCCCTGAGAATGAGACAAAATTCAGGCAAGAGCCACAAAGCACCTCTAAAGCATCACCAAGCTGGAGGTCTCCTACTTCCCTGATCTCACAACCCACTACCCAGTCACCAGGGTCGAAACATCTCTGCATGAAAGAGACACTGAGAGCTGGACAGCAGACACAGAGATAGAGACTGTTGGAACAAGAGTTCTGAAAGCCCAGAGTTTTACACCTCGCTAATCTTTAGCACGGGTCTGAAGAGCATGGAACGGGGAAGAGATAGTCTCTTTCACCACTGGTGCTGGCAACACTGCATATCCATTTTGCAGAGAATGAAACAGGTCCCCTCTCTCATGCCACAAACTCAAGATGGATCGACCACCCGAATAGGAAATCTAGACCCATAAAGAACATCAGTGGGAAAGCAAGGACACGGTGAGGGTCCCGATGCATGCTGTGTATACACGGTCTACCAGGAGGACAAACACACAAACACCAGATGACAAGAAAGATGACTGGGACCCCCTAAAAAGTAGCCCTGGGGCGGGGGGTGGGGTGGGGAGACATCAAAAGCTTTTGTTGAAACAGTTAAAAGAGAATCCACAGCTCAGGAAAAAAATCTTTGGACATAATGTGTGCCATAAGGGACTCATCTAAAAAAAATGTATAGAAAGTTTGACATCTCGCCAAGAGAAAGGCACATAATCCAGTTTGACCCGGGGGCCGAGGACACGAACAGACACTTCACCAAAGAGGACGCTCAGGCGGCCAACAAACCCGGAGGAATACTCAGGATCCCGAGCCACGGGAGAGAGGCGGGTGAAACAACCAGGAAGCGTCACCTGCCCCCAACCTGAATGGCCACAATGAAAACAACAACAACAAAAGAGAACATCAAATGCCGGCCAGGGTGTGGAGAGACGGGACCCTCATCCGCTGCTGGCAGAACCGCAGAGCTGTACAACCTCGCGGAGAGCAGTAGGAACTGCCTCAACAAGTTGGAAAGAGAAATGTCGCATGACTCCACAATTCCTTGACTTGGTCTATAGCCCGGAGACATAAGAGCAGACACACACACAGATACCATGTTCATCGTAGCACTCTTCACCATAACAATAAGATGAACATGATCTAAATGTCCATCTAAGGAAGAGTGGATCATTGCACTTTGATACGTACACACCATGGGACTTTCAAGGACAGGGATAAACCGGGGAACCTCCCTCACCCTGAGGAGTCTTATGCCGAGTGGAATTAATGAGTCAGAGAAGGGAAAATATCATATGAAACCACGATTACAAAAAGCCAAGACACTAAAAGAAATATTCTTTGGTGGTTGCCAGGAGTAGAAGGGGGCGGAAGGGAGGGAGGAGGGTAAGTCCCTGCTAGAGAGGACAGAGAGGTGTGAACTTGAACGAAGGGGATAGTCACATACAGTGGGGGGGGGGTGGTATGGGTGGACATGACAGTGGGAGGTTTGCAAGAGTTAAAGTCAACAGAGGCAAATCCTGCGATATACAGAACCCTCTGAGTAGATGCTTAGACAGACACCCGGGCTGAACGGGTGTGGGAGGGAGCGTGGGAGTATACTCAGGAATATATATAGAGAGATTTGACAAGGGATATTTGTATATGTGTTTACCTCTGCAGTGATTCTAGGCATGGTTGCAGTGGAGCGTACATGGGGCCACGTTAGGAAGACTTCTTAGACGTTACCAGACACATTGAGGGAATGAGTCACTGTGCCTTGGGGACCAGGGCCATGGTCTCAGGGGACACCGAGGTCATTTGACAGAACATAGTTCACAAACACTGATTTTCTGCACCCTGCTTCAGTGAGTGCTGATCAGAGTCTTAAAAAACTCTCGAATGGCCACCTAAAGTGTCAATAGTGGTCTCCCCCTGTCCGGAGGAAAGATGAATGATAGAAATGAAAAGAAACACAGAAGTGATTTGTCCAATGGACTCATAGACCACTTCGCCGACATCAGTCAATTTGACCCAAGGCCAGACGAACTGTACAGTGCCTGTCTTTCTCTACCACCTGCTCTGAAATGGTGGTCTAGTGGACTGCTCGTGGGACTGCTCATGCCAAGGCAGGCAGTTTGAAACCACCAGCTGTTCTGTGGGAGGAAGATGAGGCTTTCTGCTCCCAGAAATCAAGAGGGGGCAGCTCTCCATGGCTGCTATTAGTCAGAACTGACTGACTGGCAGTGGGTGTGGGTGGGTGGGAAGAATGGGAGACAAATGTGGATCAGAACCAAACATCATAAGAGACCAGGCCTTGGTGGGACCCTCAAGACTGTGACCCTTAGTCACCCTTCAAATCTGGAATTGAGCTCATTCCTGTGTGAAAATGGTCAACCTTTGGAGGTCAAAAAGGCAGCACTGATTCAAGGGCAAAGTTTGGAGGGTTAGGAAATGGGGGGAGAGGAGGAAACAGGGGGCATGGGGAGGAGGTCGGGGACGAGATCTTGAGGGATTACACAGGGGCTGAAACAAAATCTATACAAATCATCGATGGTGAAACTGCCGGTCTACTCTGTAAACCTTCACCTAATGCACACAGATGCAGACAAAGAGTGAGTCGGATTTGGTTCAAGGTAGAAACAGGAGTGGATTCAGGCAGAGGCACGGCGGTGAGGAGGTGGAACCCCGGTGTGCTCCGTGGGCAGAGGTTGAGGGTGGTGGGATGGACAGAACACCGGGCTCCAAGTGGGAAAGGGAAGGAGAGAGGGTTGCTGGGAACTGAGGGCAGATGAACGAAGACCACTGCCATCAAGTCCGTTCTAACTCTAAGTGGCCTTACAGGGGTATTCTGAGACTGCAAATCTTTCCAGGCGCGGGCAGCCTCGTCTTTCTCTTAGGGGATCAGCTGGTAGGTTTGAACAGGCAACTCTGCAGTCAGCGGTCCGACGCCGAGTCCACAGCGCCAGCGGAGCTCCTCAGACTCACAGGCCCCACTCTTACTGCCACCGCTGAGTGGGAGCCCCTGGGTGGGGTAAGCAGTGCACGCGTGGTTACTCTCTAAAAGGCTGATGGTTCCAATCAACCCGCAGGCCCGTTGGCAGAAATGCCCGGTGATCTTTTCCCTTTGAGAGGTGACAGCCGCTGGGAACCCTCGGAAGAGCACTTCTCCATGTGGAGACGGCCTGAGGCCAAATCAGCTCAACCACTGTGTTGCTGTTTTTAACACATGGCAGTCCGTTACGGTATTTCTGTTTATCTATTGGTATTTACTGTGTTGGGATCCCAAATGGAGACGCATGCTAAAAGACTTTTCCATTAGCTGTCTGGGTGACGAGACCATCATTGTCCAGAGAGGGTGGATGGGAGAAAGGCATACAGCATCTTGAGATGATTGTGAGAAGAATTTCGACCTTGTCCCACCAGCCCTGCCCCCCTCCCTCCAGCCCCCCAAAAAGAAAAAGTTCTCAAGGACAGCAAAGGACCTTGGGCCACACTGAGGACTTCCTTTCATTAACCCATTCCACTTTCTTCCCCACAGGGAGTTCATCTTCCTCACCCTCTACTGGAGTTACTATTGGCATCAGCTCCTATTTTTTTTCACCTCCTGCGTTACAAATGAGAAAACTGAGGGTCAGAGCAGCCAAGCAGGCCAGGGCCTCACAGTTTAAGAGGGACGAGGATCCAGGCTTGAATCCCGGAGGTCTGGCTCAATAGTCAAAGCTTTGGTGGCAAAGTTCTGGTGACGGGCATAGGGGGCTCCACACTGGGCTTTCCGCCACAATGTCGGCAGTCAGGAGTCACCAGCTGCCTTTGATTGCTATAAAGCGTTAACATGCTCAGAAGTCCACAGGAGTAGTTCTGCCCCGACCTGCGGGCGCTGTTAAGAGTCAGTCTTGATTGTGAGTGAGTTGGGCGGCAAGCAGATAATGGATTCAGGTGCTCCCTCAAAGGCTGGCAGTTCGGGTCTACCTACATGGGTCTCAGAATCAGAGCCCGGTGATCTGCTTCAGGAATATCAGCTCTGACCCCTGTGAGGTCACCGGGATTTGAAATGGACCTTTTTTTTTTTTTTTGGTGTGTGTGTGTGTGTGGGGGGGCACTTTGTGTTACTGACATCCCTCCCTCTCCCATGTGGGCGAGGAGTTTGAACATTATCCCGGGAATCACAGGCCCCATCCCGGGGCCTAGTGTGATGTGATGTGAGGGTTAACATTTAATGACATGAGATTGCCACCCCTGAGCTGTATCAGGCGCCCCACACCCCCCTCCACACCGCGGCAGGGGTGAGAAGTCTGCTCGCACAGCAAAACCTTCAGAATGCTATTTTCCGAAGTGTTGCCTCACCCCTCCCGCAGCCCAAGCCCCCTGGGGCTGGGGGCTCCCTCTGAGAAGCAGCTGGTCCCCACCACTGTTCTGCCCACCCGGGACAGGAATGGACTTGTCTCCCCAGGAGGCTTGGGATACGGGAAGTCCTGCCCACAGTCTACCCTTTGTCTGGATGTCCCTCAACCCATCCTCTCTACGTAGCTCACTCTTATTCTGTGGGCATAGTCTGAGGACCTGCCATGTGTCAAGTGGCTTCATAATCAGAACCCCATTGAACTCTTACCACGGTTGCCCCTACCTGGTCATTTTGCAAGGGCTCCTGGTGGGGTAGCGGGTTACAGGACAGGTTGAGAATCGCAAGGTCAGGCGTTTACTCCCACAAACTGCACTGAGGGAGAGTGATGAGGCTTTCTACTCTCAGAAAGATTCACTGCTTCAGACATCCACAGGCATTAATTCTACTCTGTCCTATGGTGTGCTGGTGAATTGGAATCAATTCGGTGGCAGCGAGTTTGAGTTTGGGGCCGGTCACTTTGCAAATTCCATTAATCAATACTTTTTTAAAAGTATGCTTTACATGTTAGAGCTGGTTGAGGCTTCCAGCGAAATTATGCTGAAAGTATGTGGCCCATTTATTAGAACTGATGACCCAATATTGATGCATTATTGTTAACAACAATCCCTCGTTTCCATAACAAACAGCAGTGCATCAATCGGGAGCTGCCAGTAATTCGAGCCAGACTTAGACGAGGATGTGGAACAAGGGATATCATTGCTGATGTCAGATGGCTCTTGGCTGAAAGGAGAGACTACGCGTGAGATGCTTACTTGTGTTTTATTGACGATGCAAAGGCATTCAACTGTGTGGATCATAACAAACCGTGGATGCCATTGTGAAAGCGGAGGCTTCTAGAACGCTTCATTGTGCTCACATGGAACCCGTGCATAGACTGAACAAAGGAATGCTACATGGTTTCAGATCAGGAAGGTGTGCGTCAGCGCTGTCTACTTTCACTCTACGTATTCCCTCTGTATGCTGAGCAAATGATCTGAGAAGCCAGGCTGTATGAAGATGAGGACGACATCGGGATTGGAGAGAGGCTCATTAGCCAGCTGTGATATGCATTCGACACACCCTTGCTTCCTGAAAATGAAGAAGACTCAAAGAACTTACTGATGACAAAGGCGACAGGCTTCAGTGCTGTTTATCCGTCACTGTAAAGAAAAGCAAAATCCTCAGTGGCCTTTAGACAACATCACGATAACCAGAAAATATCAAAGATGTCAAGGATTTGATTTTCCTCAGACTGACCGGCCACTCATGTTCTTGGTAGCAGCCTTCAAGAAAGCAAATGACACATGATTTGGGGGAAAACTGCCTCACCAGGTGTCACTTGGAGGACTAAGGGCTGCCTGGACCTAAGCCATGGTAATTTTCAGTCATCCCACAGACACGAGACAGCTGAAAAATGACTGAGGAAGACTGCAGCAGAATCGAAACATTTGAACCAAGGTGTTGGTGACAACTGTGAAATGCTGGAGGAACAAAGACTTCTAACTTGAAGTATGGCCAGCAGGCTCCCTCTGAGCAAAGATGGCGAGACTTCGTCTCTCATCCTTGGGATGTGCTATCGGGAAAGACAAGAGGAAAAGAACACCATCCTTGGTAAGAGGGACCCTCAAGGAGAAGAATCGACTTAATGGCTGACGCCCTGGGCTCCGACATCACGTGATTGTGAAGGTGGTTCGGGACCCTGCGGTGCTTTGTTCTGTGGCATGTAAGCTTGCTATGAGACAGGGCCAATTAGATGGTGTCTAACAACAAGAAAATCTGCACTTCCTGTTAGGACGTACTCTTGTGTGTTTCACAGCTCTATGGGCTTTAACAACTGCAGAGTTTTGTGCCCATTATTAGGGAACCAGACAGTCTAGTTTACCTGCCCTGAAAGTGCTTGTACCCCACCTAGTCTTTCCTCTCCCTCACTCTGCTCCCCCATGCCCATGGCAACCATGAGCCTTGGTGTTTTTTTCACTATAATTCTAAATTTTATTCAGGAGGCAAATCCCAAGCATACATTTTGGTTTGTTTTTTAATTAATCATTTTATTGGGAGGGCTTTTGCAAATCTTATGACAATCCATCATTCAATTATATCCAGCACACTTGTACACACGTTACTATGAACATTTCCCAAACATATTCTCTCTGCTTGAGCCCTTGGTATCAGTTCCTCCCACCCCCCTCCTCTTAATGGAGGTTTGTGCCGTCTCTATTATTTCACTTTTTCTAGAACATCATAGTGTGGAAATCATTCACCATGTAGCTTTGGAAGACTGGCTTCTTTCACGTCTCACTGTCACCAGCTCGATTCTGACTCGACATGACCCTGCTGGATAGGGTAGAACTGTCCCTATAGATTCCTGAGACTGTTGCTCTTGAAGGGAATATAACTTCTCTTGTTTTCTCTGGCAGAGCGACTGGTGGTTTTGAATGGCTCGCCTGTGGTTAGCAAACCAGTACATCACACTATATGCATTTAAGATTCTTCTGTCTTGTCACAGCGCCATGGTTCATTTCTTTTATTGTTGAAGACTACTTCAGTGTATGGATGATCCACTGTGTGTATCTATACACCCATTGAAGGACATATTGGTTACTTTCAACTTTGGGGAATTATGACTATAAAACCCCCTTCCTGATGGAGAATCCATTGCGGTTCCTAAAACCCTATGTGGCAGAGGAGATGGGCTCTGGGGGTCTTCAGAGAGGATAAATCGCTATGGGAGCAGAGAGTCTCATCTTTCTTCTGGAGAACTGCTGGTGGGTCTGAGCCACTCACCTTGCAGTCAGTAGCCCGATGGTTAGTGAGCACTGCCAGGGCTCACTAATTCTAGAAAGAGCTTCTAGAAGCACCCATAAGCAGGATTTTCGGCAGATGTGCATTCTCAACTCATTTGCTTAAATAGTTCGGTGCAAGATGGTTGGGTGGGACTGTCGCCTGCTTTTAGCTTTGTGGGAAAGTGCCAGACTGTTTTCAAAGGGACTGGACCGTTCTGCAGTTTCAGCAGCCATGAACGGGCATTCCTCTTGCTTCGTGTCCTCGCCAACGCTTGGCATCGGCATTCTGTTGGATTTTAGCCATTCCCATAGACGCGTCCTTGCAGTTGGTTTTTGGTTCCATGGGCAACTTCCCGACGACGACACAGGAATCGAGCATCTCTACCTGTGCGTCTCTGACATCTGGATAACTTCTTTGGTGAGGTGACTCTTGAGGCCTTTGGCCCATCAAAGAGTTGGGATGTTGGTTTTCTGATGGTTTCATTTGCAGAGGTGTGCTGTTGCCATTTGGCACACCACGGACGTCGTGAGTCCTTGGTCAGAGGTGTGTTCTGCCAATACTGACTTTTCTTTCTCTTAGGGATGCCTTTTGGTTCATTCCTCCCCTGGACCAGTTGTTTTTGTCCAGCCTTGATTGTCTTCACACTTCTTTCCTCTGAAAGGAGACAGACCCACGGTTGCATCTTAGATGGTCTCTGAAAACTTTAAGACCCCAGTGGCTACTCACCCAAGAGAACACTGTCTTTGTGAATTCTGTGATGTCAGTTGACCTTGGTGTCCCTCGAGATGATGGTCCTGAGGCACCACCCCCACCCCCACCCTCACTGGCCCAGAGATCCTTACCTAAAGAAGTTTTCACAACTTTGCCCCCTCTATGGTCTACTATGTTCATGGATCTATTCACAGCTTATTATAGACTGTGCACATGTCCTTTGTCAACCCTGTGTCCATAGGTGTAGTCCCAGCCACCTGCCCTCACTTTCCCAGCCTTGAAGAGCCTGAGATGGGAAGATGGTTCTAAAAGTGGTTACAACAGAAGGTCTTGGATAGAGATGGAAAAAAGGGTAGAACAAAATTTAAAAGCATAAAAATGACCAGGCTCCTGGGAGGATGTTCACCAATGGAAGCCCTGAAATTATGACTCCAAGACCCCCTCCTATCCTGGAGCTGAACTCACTTCCTGGCTGAACTTGAAGCCCCATGATTGTCAGGCCTGTAAGAGGGACACATGGCTTAGTGTTCCAGGTGGGTACGCATGCCTTAGAACAACATGTCTTGGGGATGAGTTCTAAGCCCAATGACACAGCTAAGGTGGCAGGAAGGGGTCGAAAAGAAAGGGGCATGGAACAGGTCAAGACGGGGAGGTAAAGTGGGAATAATGTGGTTACATGGCAGGGGTCCCAACGGATACCATCCACGAAAACGGGCAGGGATTGTTGGGTGCACACCCAATTTGATCTCTAAACTTCACCCACATCACAATTAAGAACGTGTGGGATGGTTTTTTGTTTTTTAAGAAGAAGATCTTTGGGAGAGCAGATGTTTTTAATTTTCATGATGTCAAACTTAATAGTTATTTTTTTCTTTCGTGACTCATGCTTTTAGTATCATTATCTAAAAAGTCATCTCCAAACCCAGGCCACCAAGAAGCCCTCCTACATTGTTTTCTGGACGTTTCTGCCTTCCACTGAGCTCTCTAATCTATTTTGAGTAAATTTTTTTTGGTAATTGATCCAGATTTGTTGGACACTTACTACAGGGAAGCACATGGAAAGCTCTATGGACTGCTCAAAGAACAAATAGATTCCTTTTGGGAAAAGAACAGCCACAGTGCTTCTTAGAGGCAAGGGTAGCAAGACTTCGTCTGACCTACCTTGGATGTGTGATCAGGAGAGCAGTCCCTGACGCAGGACATCATGCTCGGTAAAGTGTAGGGGCAGGGACAAAGAGGAAGGACCTCAATGAGATGGGTTGACTCCATGGGCTGGGGCTCAGGCATAGGACAATGGAAAGAAAGGTGACTCAGGCTCAGGCCGTGTTTCATAGAGGCACTATGGGTCAGAACCCACTCCAACCTACCACCACCAACCGTTTGGTTCTAAGCTAGGTATTGACAACACTGTTTCTCACAGTAGGTGCTACTGCTCCCCAAGATCCCCTCATGTGACCCCATAGTTGCACTTTATCCTGGATGGTTGGCTTTAGCACCAAAGTTTCTAATTTTGCTGGTGGATGAGGGGAGGAAGGGATGAGTCTTTTTTTTTTTTTTTTTTTTAAAGAGGGCAGAGGGCCAAATGTGTTTGGGAACCTCCGAGAGGGACAGATAAGGCCCCGGGAATGAAAGGAGCCATGAAACAGACAATGAAAGAAGCCATTGTGGGCTGTGTAGGGCACAGAGAAGCCCTGGGGAGCCTTGCAAACTCAATAAATATTTCAGTCAATGAACAGAGAGACAGACAGAGAACATAGAGAACACGATTCAAAGAGACGAAAAAAAAAACCTGACATATTGGTCTGAAGGAGATGACTGGAACCCCCCAAGGCTGTGACAGCCCCCAACCCTAGAACTGAATAATCCCTCAGCGCCCCCTCCCCCCCCCCGCTGAGATTAACTTTCATCTAAACAAACAACAGGGGCAGCGTTTACCCCCAAACAGAGCGCACATGGCAGAACATGGACCATGGAAGCCACAAGCCCAGGGAGGAAGAGGCATTGATCCGTGTGACAAAAATCCCAAATATGTGGACATTGTTGAATGGGAAACTAAACCTGGGCTGAACATTTTCACCCAAACTGTAGTATATTAAGGAAAAAAGGTGGGGGCATCAAATGAAGAGCTCTTAGGAAATAAATTAGCACATAGAGCTCTCAGATACCCCAAGGATATGAACCCGCATGAGTCAGGTCAAGACGGATGCTGTAACAACCGACCTCCAAGTCCCCGACACAGACAAGACTTCTTTCTCGATATCACAGACCAATGCCCATGTCACCCAGAGAGCCAGGCCCCTTCTCCCCTGTGACTGGGATATCCTTGGGGTCGTGGGCCCTCCTCTGGATCTTCTGTGTTCAGAGGAGAGGCAAAGGTGTGGTTTTCAGGACTCTGGGGCGGGCAAGGGTTTGTTTTTGGATTTTTTGTTGATAATTTAAATTGTGGATTAGTATGGGTGTGCATTTCAGATCCTCAGTGTTAGACTCAACAACTGAAAGCTCCTTATCAAACTCTCCACATCTTTCCCACTCTTCCACCCCCCCCCCTCCTCTCTCTTGTGGATTCTTATCTTCTCTTTCACCCAAATTCATATCTGTTCCATCTAGCCTATTGCTTCATCTTTCCATCCCTGTCCTCCCTGTCTTGGTAACCATAAAGTCTGTGTCCTTGGTATGGACATGGGGGAGGTTTTATGAGCACACTAAGAATGGATTGGCAGTTCACTCCCTTGGTCATGTAGGGACACAGGGATGCATTCTGGTGACCTAGGGAGGGAAGGCAGGGGAGAGATGTCAGCACACATGTTGGAATTCTGCCCAGGAACTTCAATGAAGAAAATCACTCAGAGAACCAGGTCCCTTCTACTTGGTGGCTGGGACATCCTTGGGGTCTTGGGCCCTACTCTGGCTCTTCTGCGCATCAGTGGAGGAGAGGAAAAGGTATTGCTTGAGAGACTCTGGAAGCTTCTTGATCAGAAGGGTGCTTTGGGAAAGAGCATGGACTCTTGAGGGGCCACACATTCTGTCCAGCTGATGCCCCTTAGAATATGCTAGTGGGGATTGTTTCCGTTTCAATAGATGAAAATTCAACTCAAACTCACCTACGTCAATAAGGGGGTATCTTGCTTCTGGTAACTAGGAAGATAATTACAGGATGGACTAGTGTGGCGGTTAGCCAATCTGCTGTTGACTTGAGACTATTAAGAATCAAGGGGTAGAGTTGAGCCTGTCAATCAGGTCCCAGCTTGATGACCTTATTTGGAAGTATTACAGAGATGAATAGCTTGCTAGAGATGGGACATGGACACTCCCCGTGAGACATTACTGAGGATGAGCCTGAGGAGCTATGAGGAGGCAATCAGAGCCCTGAAGCAGGAGGAGTCATGTGGAGACCCATACGAAGTGGAGACCAGACACGTGGAGACCCAGCACTGGGATGCTTCCACCTCCACTGGATCCACAAGACTCCCCACTCACTGGCCTGAGATCTTCCTGCATTCAAGGTCACTGTATGTGCTGTGTGCATCTGAAGAGGAATTTATAGATGGGTATCAGACATATGGGTTAATATCGGACTTATGGACTTAACTTGGACTGAACTGGGATGTTTTCGTAATACACAATTACTCTTGATATAAAGCTCTTTCTTAGACACACATGAGTGTCTATGAGACAGAGTCCTCTTTTTGACTTGGCATCATTTTGCAAGCAAGCCCTCCACCAGTGGTAGGGAAGCCAGTCATTAGCTAAGGATATCAGCATATGCTTCTCTGTCTCCTCCACTGAATGCAGAGAGAGAAAGAGACTTGGGGGTTGAGGGATGAAGGCCAACATGTCCGCTTGACATAGAGGAGGCCATTTAGAGACTACAGAGTCGCCATGCAGGCCAATGGACCTGTGAGCACCCGCCTTTCAATCAGAAATCAGAGTCTTCTTGGGGGTGGGGGGATGGACGCTAACATGACAATTGGACATGACAATTGGAGGCTGCTCAGAGGCACCTTGGAAGAAAGGCCTGGCAATCTACTTCTAAAAGACCAGCCATGGATAGTCCTGTGGAGGAAACAGTTGTACTCTGAGACCCAGAAGGGATCATCATGAGTTAGGGTCAACTCAGTGGCTGCTGCGTTGCCTCTCCAAACTCAGGGGGATGGACACAGGCCATTCCCAGACCTCCAGGCAGGCTGATCCTTCAACTCTCTCAGGTTGAGAGAGAGCTTACCTCTTCCTTGATACTGCTCAGCCCACAAGTCCAGGGTTGGTGCTCTGTTGGTGGTCCCTTGGGAAGCACAGTGCCAGTAACAGGTCCCACACAGCTCCCATAGTGCACTGCAGTGTGGGCTGAGGCCAGGTCTTGAGCCCCATTGTCTGGTGGGCACAGCCAGGGGGCCGGGGTAGGGGTGGAAGAGGAGCAAGCTTTTCTAAGGGAGGAGCTCCTGGTTTCTGGTAGAATTTGAGATGAATGAGGACTCAATAAAAGGCATGTTTGTTGTTCTTCTTCTTCCTCTTCTTCTTCTCCTTCTTTTTAATAAAGGACTCTTCAAATCATACAACCCATTGTGGTCATTTACAAAGAATCCCTGAAAAGAGTTGTGCAACGGCCAGCCACCCTCTGTCCGTCTGTCCATCGGTCTGTCCGAGCCACCAGCCATTGAGGGTTAAAGAGTGTTGGGTGTTGATGCGCCTCCCTCGGGCCTTTGTGAGGGTGAGTGTTTAAACAAAATTAGAATCATATTTCATGCCTCATTTTTTTCTCACCGGCTTTCTTTAACATTCTATTTAAAGCACGTCGGCAGGTCCGCACGAGGCTGCGGGGGCAGCGCCAGGGCAGGGGCCGGGCCTGCGTTGATGATGGCTGTGCCCCTGGGGCCTGGCCGGCGGTGGGCCAGGCCTAGGAAGGATGGTCGGAAATAATCATAAAATAATAATAATAACAGGGGCCATCTGTCAGGCATGACTGCGCATCATCGGATGGCCCCTCACAGGTCCAAGCAGCAGGCTCTTCCGAGACCCACACCTGGAAGAGGGAAGTGGGGCTCAGGCGGGGGGGGGCAGGGGGGCAGGGATGCCAGAGCTTCACATCCATGATGAAGCCAGCGTCCCCCTGTGCACACATTCCACCCTAGACCTGCTTTGCCACAGGGAAGGGGGGAGGGCAGTGATTCTGCTTCCCCAGAAGCCCTCACATCAGCACTTAGAAAGTTACTCATAAGGGCTGCCCCCCCAGCCCCACTGGACTCTGTTTGCTCCCCCTGAACTGGATGGGCCTTCAAGTTTGGGGAGGGGGGGCTGCTGTACCAGACTGTTGTCCAACATTGAATCAGCCTGCGCTGGGTGCTTCACCTGACTGGATGGCCTTTGGGTCTGCCTTTCCTGGGGTCACGTGACCATTAGACTCCCCTGAGCTGGTATTCAAGGCTGCCATTGCACAACTTTCTTTCTCCTTGGACTGCTCTGGGGGTGGTGATGTCCATGCCCCACCCGGGCATCTCTGTCTGGAGACTTCCCTTGACCCAGAGCCTGCGCTGTGCCCTGGCCCAAGGGCCGGCTGGTGAGGGAAAGCCACCATGAAACCCCAACTCAACCTCACTGTGACCTTCTGAAGTTGGACACTGCAGGAGCCAAGGGCTTCACCTTGGTCCCACAGAGGAGCTGGGAGGTTAGAAACACTAACCTTGGGACCAGCATTTCCTGTTCTGTTACTGCAGCTGTTGGTGTTTAAACCCTTCAGCTCCCCAGAGGGGACAAGCCTAGGCATGCTGCTCTGGGCTGTCTCCCAGGGCTCCCCTGCAGGAATAAGCTCCAGACGCCCAGAGTGAGAACCAGCTTGGGAAGGAACCGTCTGTTGGCTTCCTTCCCCCGACAGACCTTCCTAGAACCACCTCCCATGTCAGCAGACCCCTTCTCTCTGGGGTCTCCTTCTGAAGGGAGTCAAGTGAAGACTCCTCCTTCCTCTCCTCCCCCCCCCCCCCCCCAGCCATCTCTGGCTGAAGTCACTCTCATCCAGAGTCCTCAGCGTGCCAGTCTCTGGTTGCCCCCCTTAAGCCTGTTCCCTACCCCTGTCCTGACTCCTCTCACCTTGTAAAATCTTTGGTCCACCCCACGGCATGCTTTTGCCCACTCTCTCTCCCCTCCACGGAGATATCCTAAGCCTGGCAACCCAGGGCCTGTGTGCCGCCTCTCAATGACACGCCTGCACCAACCCCAGACACAGCGCACCCTGAGCTATTGTTGGCACTCTCTCCCCCCTGCCTCTGGTCTTCCCGCTGGTTGTCCGTCCCCCTGCCTGCCCTTCCCAAGCTCGGCCACCCATCAAACCTCTATCCAGCCAGAAAGACCCAGTGCAGAAGTCACCTCCTCTTGGAAGCCCTCCCAGATCACCCTCCCGAGATGGCTGTCTCTTCTTTTGTGCCCTATGCATTACAAAGATAAACAGTAGCAGTGAAAACAGAAAGCCACAGAGTCGATATTTGGCTCATGGTGCGCCACAAGGGCCAGAATACGTCTGCACACCCTGGGGTTTCCAACAGCAGCTGATCTTAGCCCTGGATCTCCACACCTCTTCTGAGGCACCTCCAGGTAGACACAAACCTCCAACCTGATGTTCAGTCTCCTGCTTGACTCTTTGTGCCGCCCAGAGACTCCACCAGTCTGCTACTCTCCCCCGCTATCCAAGATTTCCTTACTGGCCCTAAGGATCTTATTCTATGACTGTCTCTCCTAGGCCCATTCTGTCCTCTTTTCTCTCTCTCACCTCAGTGTCCACCATGGTCCCTGGCACACCCGAGGCCTCCCATAAATGCATGCATCCCTCACACCCCCCACTCCTGCTTCTGCTTATTCACATGCTTCTGAGCCTGTGGTCCGACAGCCTGCTGCTTGGACTTAGGGACCACATCAATTGGGGTAGTACCCTGTAGATGAATGAATGAATGAGTGAATGAATGAATGAATGAGAGAATGGCTAAGTGAATGGGAAAGCTTCAGGCTGAGCATGTCCATCGACTCGCGCCAGAGGCCCGTGTGAAGTTGGTCGTGAAGAGGGAAGGAGGAACCATGGAGATGCCAAGGCAGAGCCAAGAAAGTTGTTTTGCTTTGGAATATATTATTTTTGCAGGTTGCCATAGTTACCGCTGTGAAATTAAAAATTAAAACCTTGTGAAAGAGAGAGGGTTGACTGAGATGAGGCAGTTCCTTGACAGGCTGAGTTATTTATCTTTTCCCCATGTAACATCTGGTTATGTGCTTGCAAATTTATTTTTAATTCGGTGCTCTAAAAAGGATTTCGCGGTGGTGTGAGGTGCCCGGATGAATGGCCTGGGCAGGGAGGGTTATGTGAAGGGCATCCAGGAGGTGCTGGTGACCCTCGGCTTGTTCCCTGACCCTAGCTGGTGCTTCTGATACAACCTCGAGGAATCAGGGGGTGGCACAAATGCGTACCGGACCCCCTGCCAATCAGACAGCGGCCGTAACCATGGTTCCCAGATGCAAAGCCAGGATGGAAGCTGCTATCTGGGAGCCTGTGGTTCTGTGAGCATGAGGACAAGTGTGGTGGGGAGGGGGGGAGGGAGTGGCCAGGGGGGGAAGTTTTGGTTTCCAGCTCCACAGTCTATCTCCCAGCCAGAGCCACCTGAGTGCCGCTCGGGATCCAACACCTGGAAAGGCCGGGAAAGGCACAGCTTGGTTGAATAGAGGAGTTAGGGGATGGAGGCATCCGCTAGGCTCCTTCTAGCCCAGGCACTGCTGTGTGATCTTGGGAAGGCACTTCTGTCTCTGGTTCTCTGTTCTTGCCGTTCTTCAAAGATGCTGCTGGGCATCTTGTGACCTACATTGTGCTCTGCCCAACACCCCAGAGGGCAGGTTGGGAACCCAGGGCAGGTGCTCTCTTCCAGGCTCTCACTTTCGATATGGTGGGGGTGTCCCTTCCACCAGGCTCCCCTCCCCCACCCCACCCAGGTGTCAGCTCCAATGTCACCTCCTTTCACCAGGCCTCCTGCCACCTCCCATCCCTTCTGCCCAATGCTTTCTGCACCATTTCATCTGGCACCCCACCATCTTTACTGCAGGGCTAGAAACTCCATGAGGGCAGGGACTTTGTCTGTCTGAGCATCCACTGTATCCCCAGTGCCCAGAGGAGAGCCTAGCACAGTGTGCTGTCTCACTGGCTGCGCCCTGCACCCCACCCCTTCACCCCCAGGGCGTCTTTGTCTGTCATCATTTGCTAAAGCAAATCTCCAGACCTTTCTACCAGGGAGCGCTTAGCCAGTGCACCACCAAGGTTCTTTGGGCAGAGTAGGACTCAGTCAATGTCTGTAGAACAAAATACATGAAGGCCCCTGTGAGTGAGGAAGAAAATCCACCCTGGGTCCTTCGATATGGCAGGCGTGGTTAGGACTGGTTATGATGGGGTCAGACTGGGGGACTGAACAAAAGGACCGTCCAAAGCAGCTTAGCAGGAGGCCAGGAATTACTTTCAAATGGTGTGTGTGTGTGTGTGTGTGTGTGTGTGTGTGTGTGTCTTCGTGAGGGCTCAGGGGGTCTTTTGCTGAGGTAATAATGGTCATAAGGGGTGGATGATAGAGAATAATTGTATTCATAAAACTTTAATTCCCTTATAATAACAAAAGTATTAACTACCATTTTGTGTATTGGATTTAGGGCTTTCGATGCATCCACGCTGGTTTCGACTGTGGGCAGGGACTTGTCTGTTATTTTCACTCCCGTCTCCTCAGTGCTGGCGCGGGTTAGGGGTCCATGAGACACTTGTGCAATACAGGAAACTCCCAATTGTGTACCTGACAAGGGTGAGGGACTGGGCCAAGGGCACACAGCTAGGCAGTGACGGAATCGAGTTTTCATCTCGGTGTGTTAGGCTCTGTCCATGCAGACAACGAAGACATGTTCTCTGACTGGTGGCTTGTCTGCCCCTCTTGAACAAAGCCCAGGCCTTCACTGTCCATGTTCGCCTCACACTCCCCTTTGCTGCAAAACCCCAGGCTTGGTGGGGTAGAAAAAAAACCCGCACGGAGGCTTCAGGCACTTACGCGGCAAGCACAAACCTGGGCCCTGGTCTTTGAAGCATCCTGGCTTACTGTCATCCACCACGCTGTCTGTCAGGGCTGGTGTGGGAGGACCCGGGAACATTTTGTGGGCAAATTCTAAACGTCTTGACAGGTCTGGACTCATTACCCAGGCTCCCCCCACCCGTCCCTACCCCATGGGAGAACTCCAAAAAAGTAGGGCTGAAGCCCTGGGCCTGCGTGTTTAGCAGGGATGAATAATTAAAGAAACATCAGGTGCCAACAGCTTGGCGAGGGAGGGGGTGGTGGTGGTGGTTGTGTCGTTGGCAACACCGCGTCCCCGCCCGACTCTGTTTTGGGGGTGAGCCTGGTTTCTGACGGCGGCTTCTGTGGCATGGAACAGAGCCTGCTGGTAGGCCGGGGTCTGACACGCTGGTGCTAGGGAGCAGAGGGGCACTGATCTGCCTTGGGGAGCGTGGGTGCAGCTCGATGGACCAGGGTTCAAACCCAGGGTCAAGGGCTGTGTGGCCGTGGGGAAGTCGCTTGGGCTCCTCCTTTGGTGCCTTTGTTTTGTCTTCTGCAGGATGGGTCCTTCCTTTGCAGAGGGACTGTGGGTGTGGAAATGAAAGGGAGTCACGTGAATGGCGCATCAAGGGGATTTCCCTGCTCCCAGGCTGTGGCGGTCATGTGCTTATGTGAATTTCATGATGGAGATGTAGGGGTGGAGTCTAGCCTGTCAATCTGGAGATAGCCATTGGGTAGCCAATGAGACCTCTGTGTGGGCATGGCTTTCTCCTGAGACTTCTGGGAAATCTTGCGATATTTCCTCATGGAGATGAAAATCTATCTCCCCGGTTGTTGGGAGACGATGAACTACAGACAAGATGGCAGCGTCCGAGAAGCTGGAGGAGCTGGAAGAGAAGCCACACGGACTTACCCTGATGGAACCAGACCTCTGAAGCTGGAAAAGCCATGTGGAGACCCCTGCCAGCGCTGAGTTGCTTCTACCACGGCTGGATGCTATTGATGGACCCTGAGCCCTGGAAGCGAGGAGCCATGGGGAGACCCCTGTGGCGCTGGGACTCTGCCTGTGACTGGCCTGTGACTTCATGAGATGGAAGGAGACTTTATAGACTGATATCGGGCATATGGGCTAATACCGGACTCATAACTTTGAACTGGACTGGGCTGGGATGCTTTCTCAATGTCCCATTCCTCTTGTATGTGAACCTTTTCCTTATATTCGTGTCTATGAAATTTGTATCTCTAGTTTACCCGGACTAACACACAGGCTTCTGTCGTTGGCTAGCTCTGCTCATCGCAGCACCTGCAAGTCAGCTGCAGCTCAGTGACAGCGTGTTGAATGACCAAAAAGGGACGATGGGAGGGAGGTGTGATTTGGTCATTGTGGTGTCGGGACCCTGAGATCTTCATGGCCCATGGGTTCAGGGCAAGATTCCCACCCCAATGATCATAATTCCCAAATGGATCCACCCTGCTTGGTCTGGTGGCTGAGGATGAGGTGGCTTATGGAATATTCACTCAGGTGCCTTTTCTCGGTCCTGAGACATGCAGAGACCTGGTGCTGGTGCATATGGGGGAGATACAGGAAGGAGGAAGGTGAATTCTAGATAGAAGGATCATTGGATCAGGGTCAAGCAGATCTCAGGTACCAGTCCAGCCGACCATGGAAACAATCAGGAATTCACTCAGAACTCCCCCAGAACAAGAGTTAAACCTATAGTCTTACATGACAAAAGAATGCAAGGTAGACTGCCCAGGACCTGATTCTGTTTATCATTTGTCTCTGCCGCCTTCAGCTTCTAGCCCTTTGTCTTCATGACGTGAGCCTCATGGCTGCAAAGTGGCTGCCAGGTTCAGGCATTTGCACCTCCATTCCATACAGGAAAGGAGCCCTAAGGGGTTACATGTCAGGATGCTAACTGTAAAGCCAGTAGTTCAAACCAACCAGTTACGGCACCAGAGACAAGAGGAGGCTTTTTGCTCCAGTAAAGCGTTACAGCCCATGAAAAGATAAAGTAAAAAATAATAAATCATCAAGAGTTTACGCGGGAAAGGGAGGGGGAAATGAGCCAATACCAAGGGCTCAAGTGGAAAGGAAATGTTTTGAGCATGATGATGGCAACAGGTGTACACGTGCTCGACACAATGGCTGTGTGTATAGATTGTGATAAGAGCTGTAAGAGCCCCCAGTAAAATTATATTAAAAAAAAAAGAGAGTTACTGTCTCAGAAATCCACAGCTCAGTTTTTATAGGATTGCTATGGGTAAGAGTTGACTAGGCAGGGGTGAGTTGCGGCCATGCAAGGAGTGGGGAAAGTGCTCGAGGCAAAGGGCTTCCCCATCACGCAGGAACACGGTGTCTCTTTAGACCTCCCTGGCCTGAGCAGGTCCACCTGCCACTCTTAGCTGGAAAGGAAGATGAGAAGTTCATGTTCTGGCTTCTTCGTGGACCCTGTGAGAGGTGCTATGCACCTGGGAAAGGCAGGTCCCATCTGGGGTTTCAACAGCCCTAGGGTGCATCTCCCAGACCGGAGGGCCCCTTACCCATGCTCACTGAGGTTTAAACTTCTAGAAAGAAGGTCTGCTCCCCGCTGGCAGTGCTGTGATCAACACATGAGGCATGAGGCAGCCGGCCGGCGAGCCCTGAATCCCTGTTCAACAGAGGGCCAGCTGTGGGATCTCAGGCAGGTTTCTGGAAACCCACTGTGCCTGTTTTCCCAGCTGTGAAATGGGAGTCACAGTCCTTCTCCACAGCAGTGTTTGAGGAGAGGGGCAGGAGTTAAGTGGTGTCCAGTGTTTAGTTAGGATTGTGCCTGTTCTACCTCCCTACTGCCAGCAAGTCCATTTCAACCCATAGTGTCCCTACTGGGACTGAGTAGAACTGCCCAACACACCACCAAGGCTCCTTGCCTGCCCTACCAAATCAGACCAAACCAAACCATACCAGACCAGACCTGACCTAGTGAGAACAGATCAGACCAAACTCGTGCCCACAGCGTCAATCCCAACTCATAGCAACCCTGTGAAGACCGTGGAAGACTCCCCATGTGGGTTCCCTGGGGCTGGGCACCTTACAAAATCTGAAGAAAGCCTTGTCTTTCTTCCCACAAAGCAGCTGGTGTGTTTGAACTCTCAGCCTGGAGGTTAGCAGCCCGCCCTGCAATCTACTTTTTACCACCAGGGTTCCAGATGCTGTTCTCCAGAAAATGGGTTTTTATTTTTTGAATAGCAGTTATATGTATTGGGGTGCCAACCATAAGGTCAACAGTTTAAAACCACCAGCTGACTGCTCCTCAATAGAAAGTCCGGGCTTAAGATGTGAATGCAACCTACCAGCATGAAGCAGGGAACCAAGAAGCGGCCTGAGGGGCCGGCCCCCATTCCAGCTATGTGGACAGCACCACTACCACACCACCTCCCACCCCTACCCGACACACAGAAGAATGCACTTCAGAGGACAGCGCGGCAGCCACAGCTCAGGGAGAGGGACGTGGCTGATCAGAGCACACAGGAGCAAAGGAAGGGGGCGGGAGAGATTGTGGAGCACATCCTGGCCCACCAAGCCCTGAGGATGATATCCCTGCTCAGAGCAGTCGGTGCCCAGAGAAGACCACAGGGCTACCATCACTCTGGGACATGGCATCTCTCACTGACCCATAGCACGACAAGGGACAACACTGGAGACACAGTGTGGGGCTTGTGCCTGATCTCAGCCCACCACATCAAGGCAAAACACTAAGGGTGTGCAACAGAAAAGGAAAGGGAGTCGTGCAATGAAATCCCCAGGGAGTGACAAAAATAGATTTTGGAGCCAGGGCAGGGCACCCCATCTGACTGGACCGGAAAACACTCCTTAACGTTAGCAAAAAGACCTTGAACTATTTATAGGCTTTAACTTTTTCTTTTTTAAAATAATGTCTTGTCATTTTTGTTTTGGTTTGTTGCTTTGTTTGGCTCTGTCTTGCTTTGTGTGCATATTATTATCTCTGCAGGCCTATCTAGATAAGATAGGTGGGATAAGAAATCTGGAGGAGAAAACAATGGGACTGACAGTTCCGGGGAGACATGGAAAAGGGGGAGGAGGGAGGAAGTGGGTGTTAACAAACCCAGGGACAAAGGAACAACATGAGGTCTAAAATTGATGGTGAGGAGGGTGTAGGGGGCCTGGTAGGGCTTGATCAAGGGCAATGTAACTGAGAGGATTACTGCTGAACATGATAGTGGGACAAGAGGAAAATAAAAGGAAATAGAAGGAAAAACTAAGAGTCAAAGGGCTATTATAGAGCTCTAAATACAGGCATGTGCATATGTAAATACATTTATCTATGATGAGGGGGAAATAGATCTATGTGCATATATTTATAGGTTTAGTATTAAAGTAGCAGATGAACATTGGACCTCTACTCAAGTAGTCCTTCAATGCAAGAACACTTTGTTATACTAACAGGTTAGTATACTCATGATACTCACCTTTCTTACATGATTTATTGCAGAAGACTAAGTGGATGCATAAGCAATAGTTGTAAAGAAAGCTGATGGTGCCCAGCTATCAAAAGATATAGCATCTGGGGACTTAAAAGCTTGAGGTAAACAAGCAACCTTCTAGCTGAGAAGCGACAAAACCCACATGGGAGAAGCACACCAGCCTCTGTGATCACGAGGTGTAGATAGGATCAGGTATCAGGCATCAAAGAATAATAAAAAAAAAAGTATCATTATGAATGAGGGGGAGTGCGGAGTGGAGACCCAAAGTCCATCTGTAGGCAACTAGACCTTCCCTCACAGGAGGGTCTCAGGGAGGAGATAAGCCAGTCAGGGTGCAGTATGGTAAAGATGAAACATACAACTTTCCTCTAGTTCTTTAATGCCCCCCTCATTATGATTCCAATTCTGCCTTATAAATCTCGCTAGACCAGAAGATGTACACTGGTATGGATAAGAGCTGGAAACACATGGAACCCAGAACAGATAAACCCTTCAGGACCAAAAATGAGAGTAGCAATACCAGGAAGGTAAGGGAAAGGTGGGGGGAGAAAGAGGGAACTAATCACAAGGATCTACATATAACTCCCTGCCTGTGGGAGAGACAATAGAAAAGTGGATGAAGAGGGACATTGGTCAGCGTAAGACATGAAAAGTAATTTACAAATTATCAAGGGCTCACAAGGGAGGGAGTGTAAGACATGAAAAAATAATAATAATTTACAAATTGGTGGTTCTCAATCTTCCTAATTCCCCAACTCTTTAATACAGTTCCTCATGTTGTGGTGACCCCCAACCATAAAGTTATTTTCATGGCTATTTCTTAACTGTCATTTTGCTCTTTGAACTGGGCAATCCCTGTGAAAGGGTTGTTCGACCCCCAAAGGGGTCTCGACCTACAGGTTGAGAGCTGCTGTTATAAATTATCAAGGGTTCACTAGGGGGGAAGGAAGGGAGGGAGGAGAAAAATGAGGAGCTGATATCAAGGGTTCAAGTAGAAAGCAAATGTTTTGAGAATGATGACGGCAACAATATACAAATGTGCTTGACACAATGGATGGAAGGACAGATGGTGATAAGAGTTGTATGAGCCCCCAGTAAAATGATTAAAAAAAGAAAACGCCCAGGCCATCAAACCTCATGAAGAGCTCCAGTGACAGTCTGGGAAGTTCCTAAGACAGCCCCACCTGTGAGGCCTAGGGCTTTCACGGTGGCCAGAGCCATCAAGGCACCAACAATGACAACAACTCACAGCTGTGTGTGTGTGTGTCTGTCTGCATGCGTTTGTGTCTGCGTGTATGTATGTGTGTGTGTCTGTCTGTCTGCATGCATCTGTGTCTGCGTGTATGTATGTGTGTCTATGTGTGTGTCCGTGTATGTGTGTGAATGTGTGTGTCTGTGTGTCCGTGTATGTGTTTGTGTGCGTGTGTCTGTGTGTGGCTGTGTGGCTGTCTGCATGCGTCTGTGTCTGCCTGTGTGTATGTGTGTGTCTCTGTGTGTGTGTGTTGTGAGGCTGTGCCCCACTTGGAAGCAGGGACCTGGAACGGGAAGGAGCTTACCTTTGCACATGCCTGGGAGGCTCCGGGGAGTCCCCTGGGTCCTGTCTTAGTGGTGCCCAGACCAGCACCCGCCCTCCCTCCTCAGCTTGGTGTCTGGAGCTGGGCAAGGCCTGACTGAGCCTCTGTGGGAGGCTTGCGCCATCTGCCCCTCCTCCCAGCAACACCCATTCTCCCCCCCTCCCAACAAGCCACGCTGGCTCTTGCCTCTCTTCTTCCTTTCTCGGGCAATTGCTTCCACATGTTGGCTTCCCAGATTCCCGGCAGCAGCTTGCCTCTGCAGGAGCTTCCGACAGTGGGAAGAAGCCCCAAGCCCTGCAGGAGGCCCTTAAGGAGGCTCCCTGGGCACTGCAAACCAACTCCACCAGGGCCTTTTGTGGATGGCCAGCCAGGATGATGGACTTGACCCCCAAGTCTCTTCCTGGTTCTGTCATGTGGTGTGTGAGCAGTGGGACGGAGGGGCAGTTCTCTCCCTGATAAGGCTGCTTCCCAACTCTCTGCCCACACCAGAATCCCCTGGCCTCTCTGGGCCTCCATCCTCCCACTTAAGAACGCAGCCATAGGAAGGCCATTGGAGGAAGTCCTGCCTCTCCCCCTTCCCCCAGCAGATTGGCTTTGGACAACAGGTAGCATTTCTGAGCTTGAACTTGATTGGTGAGGATGGAGGATCTGTCGCGGCGTGGGCGCTGGTGGTCTTCACATGAACCCCCACAGAGCCTCCTTGTGGCTGAGCCTATTGAAGGAGGGGGCAGGTTTGACGGGCACCTCCAACGCTCACCCTTCTCTGGATAGCTTCTCTGTGTTGCAGTTTCTGGTATGAGCACCCTGTGGAATTCAGCTTAGAAGACAGATGTCCAAGGTTCACCAAAAGGCAGAAAAGAAGCCAGCTGCTGTGGCATTGGTTCCGATCCCAGGTGACCTGACGTGTCAGAGGGTGTTCAAAGGCTGACGAGCTGGAAGTCAATAGCTCCACCTTTCTCTGGGGGGCCTCTGCAGGTAGACCAGAACCTGCCAGCTTCTGTCGGCAGCCCATCAACGAACTTTCTGCATCACCTAGAGACTTCCTGGGGAGCCCTGGTGGCGTGGTGCGTACGCATTAGGCTGCTAACCGCAAAGCCAACAGTTCGAAATCCCCAGGCACCTTCAGGAGAAAGAAAGAGCTTTCTATTCCTCTAAAGAGTTCATCTCACCTGGAACAAGCACACCAGCCTGTGGGAACAGGGATCCAAAGATCCAAAAGAAACAACTCGGGCTGAGCCCCGGTGGCGTAGTGGTTGTGCGCGGGACTGCGGCCCACTGGGATGGAGGTTCAATTCCAGCAATGGGGCTGGGCCTCCTACTCCCACCACCGGAGAGCAGTGACACCCAAAAAAAAAAAAAAAGAAAGAAAGAAAGAAACAACTGAATTGATGTGAACAAGGGGGTTTGGAGTGGGGACACAAAGCCCATCTGTAGACAATTGGACATCCCCCCACAGAAGGGCAATAAGGAAGGGGTGAGTCAACCAAGGGGCAGTACAGCACCCAGGAAGCACACATCACTCCTCTACTTCCTGAATATTTCCTCCCCTTCCTACCATGACCCAGTCCTACCTTACAGATCTGGCTAGACTGGAGAACCCACAGAGAACCCACAGATAAGAGCTCTTGACACATGCAATCCAGGACTGATGAACCCCTCAGGGACAGTAGTGGGAGTATCTACATCATGAGGGTAGGGGGATGTTTGGGGAGGGAAAAAGAGGGAGAAAGGGGAACCCCTCACATGTTTGGAGACATAGCCCCTCCTCAAGAAAGAGGAAAACCAGAAATGTGAGTGAACGGAGACAATAGGCAGTGTAAGAGATGAAATAAAAATAACAATATATAATTGATCAAAAATTATGAGGGTGGAAGGGTGGGTGAGGGAGGGGGGATAAAAGGAGCTTATATCAAGTAGTAAATGTTTTGGAAATGATGATAGCAACATATGTACAAATATGCTTGATCCAACTGATGTATGGGATGTTATAAGAGCAGGAAGAGTCCCCAGCAAAATGATTTAAAAAAAAAAAGAGTCTCAGAAACCCACAGGGGCAGTTCTTTCCTGGCCTATGAGTCACTATGAGTCGGAACAGACTTGACGGCAGTGCGTGAGAAACTTCTTAAGAGCCATGGCCAACTCTTCATACGCTGACTGTGTGCTGCTTCTCTTTCACACAGAGGCCCTCAAAAAGTCCATGATTCCTCAAGCATTTTTTATGTCCTCCCATGATGTATCCTTACCACTAGGCTTTAGGAACCCTGGGTGTAGTGGTTTGGTGTCGGGCCACCAACCACAAGGTTACTAGTTTGAAACCACCACCTGTTCCTTGGGAGGAAGATGAGGCTTTCTGCTCCCGTAAAGAGTTACAGTTTCTGAAACCTACCCAGGAGTTCTACCTGTCCTAGAGGGTCATGAGGAGTCAGAAGAGCCCATTGCTGTGGTCTTCAACAGCAATGAAACGCGGTAGACATTACTAGCAGTATTAAAGACAAGGGCATTGAGCAAAAGAACTGAAGGACCTTGTCCAAGGTCACACAGCAAGGGGAGCAGGATGTGGACCCAATCACACACTCATGGCTTTTAAAAACAAAATTTGGGGGTGGGGGGGAGGTGGCCCTAGAAAGCCACTGATTCAGCCCATCCTCTCTGCTGCACAATCTGAAGCCGGGCTCTTCTGAATGTGTTGATTGGCCTCAGTTTGCACACCTGCAGGCATGGGGAGCTCACCCCTTCCCCGGGGAATCCGTGGTGAACCAGTAGCAATTTGAAAACTCTTCCCTAACTCTGTGGACTCTAATAAATCCTCAGGGCTCAAAACGGTTTCCTGGGAAACAGAGCAGCCTCCTCAAGCCCCAGGGACCTGGTGTGATCTGGACTGCAGACGGAGGGGTTTAGAAGACGCCAACACAGGAGAAGATCCGGGGTTGACATCAGAGTGATCCTCGCAGCGTGCTCCCTGGAGTCACTTCATCTCCTAACCTCGATCTCAACAAACAAACCAACAACAACAAAACCCAAACCAAGCTCCCCACCCCTGAGCCCATGGTGGTTCCCAGTGACTCTAAAGGACAGGGAAGAACTGCCCCTGTGAGTTTCTGAGACTCTTAATGGGAGTAGAGACCCCTGTCTTTCTTCAATGGAGTGGGCTGATGGGTTTGAACTGTCGACCTTACGGTGAGCAGCACGACACCACCGTAACCACTCTGCCACCAGGGCTCCAGCCTCAATTTCATCTTTGTCAAGTGGGGGTTAGAGTGCTGGCACCTTCATCAGCTTGGTCTGAAGATCAAGCAAGAGGTCTCAGAAAATAAATCCAGCTCCAACTCATGGCTATCAAGTCTGTTCCGCCCCTCGGTGCCCCCGTAGGACAAATGGAACGGCCCCTTGTGAGTCTGAGACTGGAGCTCTTTACGGGAGAAGAAAGCCTCTCTCTCTTTTTTTTTTTTTAAATCCAAAGTGGTTTTGAACGGCTGATCTGATAGTTAGCAACGCAATGGTTCACCCACGGTGCCATCGGCTGGCCCATGTTTGACTGCACAGCACAGCACCGAGCACCTGGCACACAAAAGACAGCTGTAGCCAGGGGGACCCCATTGATGAGGACCCCATGTCCGAGCACAATTGTCTGCCATAGGGTTTTCCCTGGTTGACTTTCTTTCTTCTCTTATTTATTTATTTATTTTTTCATTTATTGTGGGTATCACTGCCTCTGGTGGTCGTGGGCGCTACCCAGTGCCTCCTGAGAGCCGCCGCTGAATTTGAACCTGCAAACCCGCGGACTGCAGTTCCTCACTCAACCACTTATGCCACCGGGGCTCAGCCCTCTTTCTTTCTTATATCAGTGACACTCATTCCTTTCCTTTTTTTTTTTTTTTTTTAAGAATCATTTTATTGGGGGCTCGCACAACTCTCCTCACAATCCATCCATCCCTGTGTCAAGCACGTTTGTACATTGGTGACCCTCATCATTCTCAAAATGTTTGCTTTTTGAGGGCAGTGCTGCCAAAATTAATTAATTAATTAATTAATTAATTAAAAATATTAAAAATATTTAAAAAATTAAAAAAATATTTTCTTTTTACTTGAGCTTTTGGTATCAGTGTCTCAGTTTTCCCCCTCCCTCATCAAACCCTTGGTAACTTATAAATTATGATTATTTTGTCATGTCTTACACTGTCAGGTGCCTCCCCTCACCCATTTTTCTGTGGTCCATCCCCCAGGGAGGGGGTTATATGTGGGTCCTTGAGATCGGTTCCTCCTTGCTACCCCACCTTTCCCTACCCTTCCTGGTGTTGCTACTCTCGTTATTGGTCCTGAGGGGTTGATCTGTCCTGGATTTCCTGTGTTTCCAGTTCCTATCTTTACCAGTGTACATCCTTTGGTCCAGGCAGATTTGTAAGGTAAAATTGGGATCATAATAGTGGGAGGGACGAGGGGAGGAAGCATTTAAAACCTAGGGGAAAGTTGTATGCTTCATCAGTGCTATACTGCACCCTGATTGGCTCATCTCTTCCCTGAGACCCTTCTGTAAGGGGATGTCCAGTTGCCCAGAGACAGACTTTGGGTCCCCATTCTGCACTGCTCCTTATTCACAAAGATAGGACTTTTTGTTCTTTGATGCCCGATACCTGATCTCATCGACATCTCATGATCACACAGGCTGGTGGACTTTGTTGCTTCTTGCCTAGATGGTCCCTTGTTGATCTCCATGTTAGCTGACTTTTCTAAAGTAGATCACCAGGCCTTTCTCCTGAGGTGCTCCTGGGTGGACTCAAACCTCCAGCCTTTGGGACAGCAGTCAAGCTCAGGAATGGCTGGCACCACCCAGGGACTCCGTCTGCTCTGTAGAAAGTGTTTTAAAAAAATGTTAACTGGCATAATCTTGGTGTCTGTCATCCTCATCATCACCATCACCTCTAGACCCCATCTTCTCCCTCTGGATTTTAGGGATAACTTGGCCAACAGCTTGACGATGGGACCATAGAGGTCTGGAACATGATTCTTTGGTTTGGAGGAAAAACAAAGAGCCAGAGAAAGGTAAAGAGGAGTGTCAGGCATTCCAACGAGTCAGCTGGCAGAAAAAGATTGAGTTTCCTGAGGCCACGTGAGAAGTGATGAATGGATCCCACAGGACCCTTCTAGAAATGTGAGGGCCAAGAACAAAAGCAGGCCCAGTTGGTGGCTGGGCCTGTCTCATCAGCGCTGTCTTATAGTTTACCTCTGGGACCCAGTGGAGGTGGCATGGCCCAGCTTTGAAACGTAACCATTTGGACCCGCAGTCTGAACTTGGCCGTTCAGGATGCATCTAGCCGTCCAGATGGATGCAGCTTGCGTCGGACCCCGTTTGAAAACTTTCTAACTGATGGTTGCATGGTTTGGGAACACAGGGGCAGGATGCCAGAGGAGCTGAGGGTCCAGCTGGGAAAGAAAGCGAGGATTCACCCAATGGCTGGGCTGGAATACCCTCTTCCCCCGAATTGCCCTGGGCCCACTGGGAGCCTCAGTTCTTCATGCTGAAACCAGAGAGGGGGGCTGCGCGGTAAGGACGCCATGCTACCAGAGCAACCAAGCAGCTCTGCTGTCCCCAGCCCAGACCTCGTCCCAACTAGATGTAAAAAATAGGAAGAGATGTCCCAGACAAGTCGAGAGGGCCTCTCTCTTGCTTGGAAAATCAGACTCCCGAGCCAGCCCTCTGAAACTGCTTCCTGAAGGCGCCAAGATGGGGCTCCCGGCCGCCCCTGGAGCTGGGGGAAGGCGCTTGTACTCTTTGATTTGTCAATCCTGCCCAGGCCTGCAGGTCGGTGGGTGCATCCACCGCCCACTCCCTGAAGATAGCCCTCAGCTGCAGAGGCGGCTCTCTGAGAGGCGTCCCTGGGAGAGGAAATTTCCCCACCCCTGGAGATGTTTGCTCAGGACCGCTACAGGATGAATATTTCCTTTCATAATGTTGCTAATCATTTTCCCCTCCAGGCAGGAGCGGAGACTCTCCCTGGCTTCACACAGCTGCGCTGCCCTGTGGGTCCTTAATCAATGTTACATGGTAATTAATAATAGATTCTTCTGCTCCAACTCCATCACTCCCAGCTCCCTCTGTCAGGCCGGCACTTTTCTGGACAGATCAGGCCAGAATCAAAGAGCTGAAGTGGGAGCTGGGAACTTTTTCTCCCGTGGCTGATGGAAGGGGGTCGGAAGAATGGCAGTCCCATCTGGGTCCCTGGCTCCCTGTTTGACAGGCCTGCCTTGGGACGGATGGGGAGACAGGTTTGGGGAAGCCTGAGCACGGGTTTCATTGGGCCCCACACTGCCGAGGGCGGTCTGCAGTGGGGACTCCCTAGAACTGGAAGAAGCACCATTCCCAATTAAGTTCCAAGAGCTGCACCACTGATGTTGCTGGTGCAGGGGCCACCTTTTGAAAACTCCTGATTTCTTTCCCTACTGCTTTCCTGGGTACCTGGCACTGATGACGGGGCATGCACCGGGCATATGCAGCCCTGCCCTCTCTCTCGTGGGATGGGATCGTCTGAAGCATCACGTGGCAGGCAGGAAAGAAGACTGTCAGGTCAGATAGGCTCGCCTCGAGTCCTGACTGGCTGAGGGTTAGTTAGCGTCTCTGACTTGGGCATGCCTCCTTTATATCTGTCTAAAGGGGGCAATTATGCGTTCTACCTCCCATCACCGATGTGAAGTTTAAACATGAAAAAAGGAATGTAAGAATACACACTTGGCAAGGTGAGCTAGAAAAATGTATCCTAAATAATGCTGTTCTTGTTGTTTTATCATTATCCAAGTTGGTGTAACTGGGCCCTGAGGGAGCAGAGAACCTAGTGTCATTGTCTAGAACACCAGCGAGGTGCCACGTGTTGTAAATATAGCTCAACATGTAAAGTTCCTACACTCGTGAAGGGCACATCCTCGTCAATAAGCAGGTCAAGGTTTGGGAAGTCAGAGAGGTGATGAAGGATGATGATAAATGAGTCAAACAGACAGCAACCCAAAGAACCCAAAGAACAAAAGAGCCCAGTTGGTGCCGAGACGTGGAGGACCCCAGGTGTGGCAAAGTAGAAACGTACTCCACAGTGTTTTCATGGCAACACTTGGTCTCAGAGACTTTGGGCATGTGGTCTGGAGGGTCAGGGAAAGAGAGAAGGCCACTTTATGGCAGGAGTGGGGAGCCTTTTTCTGCCAAGGGTCATTTGGATATTTATAACAACACTCTTGAGCCACAGAAAATTGAGAACTGAAAAATTAGCCTTTGGGTTGTTTATCCTACCTATTTATCTAAAGAGCTATGCAGAGAGAATAAAAATAGTCCGGAAGAGAAAATAATGGGACCTACAGTTTGGCGGTCATGTACTTGATGTCAACTTCATGATTGAAGGAATAGGGGTGGAGTCTAGCCTGTCAATCTGGAGATAGCCAATGAGGCCTCTGTGTGGGCATGGCTTTCTTCTGAGAATTCTGGGAAGTCTTGTGGTATTTCGCAGTTGGAGAAGAGGGAGTTGATTCACTTCCCTGAGAGATGAACTTACTGACAAGACAAGATGGCAGCATGTTGATTGATCCCGATTCCTGGAGATGTCTGGAGGAGCTGGAGGAGAGACCACATGGGTTTGCCCTGATTGCCCTGGGGCCAGAGAAGTCACATGGAGACTCCTGTCAGTGCTGAGATGCTTGGGAGGCTACGGGGAGACCCCTGCCAGCATTGAGATGTTTCTACTGTCACTGGACACACAAGACTCTGCACCCACTCGCCTGTGATTGTCTTGGTGTCATTGAACCAATTGAAAAAAAATTAGCCTATCAAGTTTGGTCAGACATTGAATTCACCCACCCCTGCTATGATAGCAGGTGCCCTGGTGGGTGTCGAGGATACACATTGGGTTGCTAACCATCAGGTCCACAGTTCAAACCCACGAGCCACTCAGCAGGAGAAAGGGGACTTTCTATTCCTGTGAAGAGTTAGTCGGGCAAACTCCCTGTGACTCTTCTACTCTCGTACAGGCATCAACTCAGTGGCTGTCGATCTGCTTTGGGAATGTGACGGCTCAAATGGCTTCTCTTTGGTGAGGCAGTGATGTTAGCTGGTCCTGATGGTTTTGTGGGGGCTGGATGTTCCCTCTACCTGCTCTCTCAGGGGAATCTGAGAGTGACTGCGACAAGGGGCTCAAACAAGTGGTAGGTGTGGGGAGGGTGCAACGATGGGCAGTGTTTTGTTCTGCAGGGTGCAAGATCATCATGAGTCGGGGCAGACTCAGGGCACCTGACAAAACCACCACCGCCATTTGCAAGGCTTGCTTTCAAGATGGCCCTGGGTGTGTGCAAAGCTTCAGGCTTTTACTTAGTAACCAGGTGCTTCCTTAATCACGTGAGCCACCCAGGTACCCAGACAAGAGAGTTGAAAGGTTTCGCTGGGTTGGTTGTGGCTCACCACAACCTGAGGCACCACAGAACGAAGCACTGCCCAGGCCTGCATCATCCGCACAATGGTCCCTGTGCTTGAGCTCACAGCTGCTGCCCCCGTGTCTGTCCATCTTGTTAAAGGTCTTCCTCTCATTCGGTGCCTTCTCCTGTCCCAAGGATGATGTCCTTCTCCAGGGGCGGGTCTTTCCTGATCCTAAGTCCAAAGTATGGGAGATAAAGTCTTGCCACCCTTGCTTCTAAGGAGCATTCTGGCTGTACGTCTTCCAAGACAGTTTTGTTCATCATGCAGTCCACAGCGCGTGCAATAGCCTTCACCAGCATCATGATTCAAAGGCATCCATTCTTCTGCAGTCTTCCAGTGGTGGCCTGCGTGCTGCTGCGGCGCTGGAAGCTGTGTCACTGCTATTTTTAAAGGCCAGCAGGGTCACCCGCAGTGAACACGTTTTGGCACAGCTTCCAGACTAAGAGCAGACGATGAAGAGAGAATAGGCTGTATGCTTGCAATCAGTCTCTGACAACCTTATGGGCAGCATCTGAACCTGTGAGTTACTGAAGACAGGTGAGGCGTGCTATTAAGAGAAACTAAGCAGGGAGAGAACAGATGCCGGGTGGCAGAGGTGAGGCATCCACTTCTAGGGACGGAGGGCGACCTGGGCAGTGCTC
Source organism: Nesogale talazaci (assembly GCA_004026705.1). Lineage (NCBI taxonomy): Eukaryota > Metazoa > Chordata > Mammalia > Afrosoricida > Tenrecidae > Nesogale > Nesogale talazaci. The sequence goes on along the minus strand of PVJH01017690.1, from coordinate 12,285 downwards.
GGACATCTAGAGCAGAGAGAGGCCTGGGCAATTACATCTAGTGTGCATATGCAGGCAGGGAGTTCTAGGCAGAGGGCCCAGCGAATACAAAGGGCAGGTGCTGACCAAGGCCTGCCTGGGACTAACGGGACCCCACCTGGAGAGCTGACACATCATATCCTGGGGTTCTTTGGGGTACTTTGCGGGCTCCAGGCAGCTCATACCCCTTCCACCTCCTCTCCCCTTTTCTGTCCTGTGCCAGCTGCTCCCTCTGTGACCTCCCACAAGTCTCTCTCCTCTCCGCCAACTGAGGACCACAGTCAGGCTTACACCACTGCCTAGGGGTGAGCTCAGAGGAGCCCCTGGCTGTGAAATGCTCTGTTGGCCAGGCACTTAGTAGGTTCACAGGTGATGCTGGTTTACATTGCCTTCTTGCAGCCCCTCCCACCCCCACTCCACCTTAAGCAAGAGCCAAGAATCCAGGTGAGAAGCAGACCCAGAATTCTTGCTCCCTTCAGGAGGGTGTTCATTTGCATGGATTTGCATCAGGCCTGGCAGGGTGTGTACCACTTCCTTGCCTTTAGTTCCTGTGAGCTCACGTCACCATTTAAAAATAGGGTGTTGATTCCCCCCCTCCCCTTTCTACCACTCCCTTTGCCTCTTGAAAGAACCTCAAGCTGTTGGTTTTTCTGTGTTTTCACTGTGGCGTCATGCAGAAGGGGGTCACCCGCTGTAGGCAGCCCTCCATTATCTGCTTTACTGGAGGGGGACCACTGCAATGAGCTCACGCCCGGAAGGGTTCTGGAAGCTTCCAAATGAAAAGTCGCTGTTCTTCCCCCTCCTGTTTTGGGAAGTAGTACAAACAGACAAAGGAGAAAGGTGGAACTGCAGGGAGCCTTCTACCTAGGGTACCGAAGTGACCCTTCACAGTGCACTTCACAGGGCAGTGGACTCCTCTCCCAGGTCACAGCTCCCCTGTGGCTTTCTATAGTTGAGATGGCATCTCTCTCTCTCTCTCTCTCTCTCTCACACACACACACACACACACACACACACACACACGAGCATGCAAGGGGACATCAGGAAGTGGGTGGGAAAATGGAATTGGCAAATAATGGAATGTTCCCATAAACTTTTTGAAATACATATATTGCAAACTGTGAAAGGCTAGCTTCCATAGTTACAATATGTAGATGTAGATCGATGGATAGAGTCCAGCCAAACTTATTGCCAGAGTCTATGCCCACTCAGAGTGATCCACAGGACAGGATAGACCCACTCCTGTGGGATTCTAGACTCAGTCTTCATGGAAGCAGAGAGTCCTGCCGTTCTCCCTCAGAGCAGCTTGTCCTTTCAACTGCTGGCCTTGAAGTTGGCAGCACAACACACAACCACTATGTTATAGATACACACATATATTGTATTCTATCTATATTATTTATGCACATGGAACCCCCAAAGTAACCAGATTTTTCAAAGTTATGTATTATATATCTATATTTTACAAAACAACCATATCACCTTCAAAGTACTCTCCATGACTCATTTGTCACCTCTGCAATTCCATTCTTGGAAACATTTTTCAAACTCATTTCTTTGGATGGCTGACGGCACCTCCCTTCTTTTTTCCTTCATTTCTTCTGTCTTCAAATTTCTGCCCTTTCGTGACCCCCTTCATTGGTGCAAACAGAAAGAAGTCCCACAGAGTGAGGTCAGGTGCATGGGGCAAGAGAGGCATGCTGTTTTTTTTGTTTGTTTGTTTGTTTCACCAAAAACTGGCACACTGAGAAGGCTGCATGAGCAGATGCATTGTCATGGCGGCAAAGCCAGTTCCCTACTGCTCCAAAACAGACCTTGCTTGTCGCACACTGCTGTGCAATCTTCTCAAAATGTCTACATGGAATGCTTGATTCACAGTCTGATCTGGTGGAACAAACCCCAAGGCACTTATAGGTCAACATTTTCATCTGTTCGGGAAGTGGACACATGTCTGGAATGATGTTTGTCATCAATCTACCTTTCACCTTTTTTGAATTGAGAAAAACACGTGTACAACTGAGTTTTCCCCCAGAGTGCTATCCTTGTGAGGTGGGTTCAATATCAACAGTTTCTGTGGCATTTTCCCAAGCAGGAAAAAAGAAAAATCACACAGCTGCACGCTATTCTCTTAAACCAGCTATCACAGAAAATGAGATTTGAGTGAAACTGTTTTTATGAAAAAAAAAATTCACTGTGACCAGAGAGAACCTTCCCAGGTGACACCACTGGGTGCACTATCTCAGAGCAAGTTGCTCAGTGCTCTCCTAGCAGGAAAACGGCATACCACGAAATGTATGCGCAGTGCCATTCCATTTGGGATGGCGTACCTCCTTATATACAGATAAACTAGAAAGCTAGTTTACTCACACACACATACACACACACAAACATGCAATGTGGAAACAAGCTTTCTCAAGAACACATACCGTGGCTACTTGTCTGTGCAATGACTAAGTTTGTGAACATCGTCATTCCTGGCCACATAATACCGAGCAGGTAGCATCTTCATCCTTCTCCTGTTATGGGCCATTTGGCTGCGTCTCTTGTTCATGCTTTCTTTACTGGTTGCACTTGTATATGAGATTCTGATGAAAATGTTCACCTTTCTGCATTTTTCACCCCAAACTTTGGGCTATTGTCTCCAGGGAGAGACTGTAAGTATGGCAACTGTGTCGGAAGGTAGAGAGAAGTTTAAAGATCTGGATAGGTTTAACAGAATTCCAACCAGTGGGTGAATTCAAGACTGCAACTTTGTGTAGGGAGGGAGGGGAGAAGGATGGAAAGAAGAGCCACGCTCATGGCTGTTGGGGTCACACTAAGTTGCAGTGAGTCTGTGGGAGAGGCTGGAGCAGGAGTCCCCAGGCTGTGAGACTTTGCAGAAGAAGAGGGGCACATCTTTCTTCCTTGGAGCCAATGGGAGGCTGGAACCACTGAGCTTTCTGCTCACAGCTCAGCATATCACCCCAGAGTCACCACTTGACACCCCTGTTGGCCTCTGAAGTTAAGTCTCAGAGCAGCCCTCCCCCCCCCCCCCCCCAGAATCCTCTGGGATGAAGGCTGAGGTGCCGGGAAACTCCCTGCATGTAGGGAACCCCAGCCTTCCCAAGGTAGATGCCAAGTGTAGGAAGACCTGCTTTCCATCAGCTATCTCTGGGCTGAAGTATCGTTAGCAAAGCTTCTGAGAGTCCAGGAAATGTGCGCTGCGTATCCAAGGCTGTGCATCGATATTTCACAAGTCCTCATTGGCAGAAAATTAAACATAAATAGATGGTTTGGTTTTGTCTCCATCAGAAACGCCTTCGGCTGAAAGACACGTTTCAGTTTCTGTGTCAGATGCCTGGAGATAACAGTCCCAGATTGGGTCAGCCGTTCCATGTGTTTCAGGCTCTCTTTCCCTGTCTCTGGCCAGGCGGCATCTGTTTCTGGACTTACTGCCTCGTGGTTCCAAGGTGGCTGCCACACTTCCAGTGTTCCATCCTCATTCCAGGTGGGAAGAAGGAGCCGTGGAAAGGCAAAGGGACATGGCTGCCCACTCTGCTTTTGACATTCCGCGAGGAAACACTGCTCTAGAAGGCCCGGTAAGCAGGGGTTTGCTTACATTTCATTAGCCAGAACTGAATCACAGGGCTCCTTCCTTCAGAAGCAATTATTACTGTGTTACCAGTGAAGACTCGTGCTCAGGGCTGGGCTAGACACATACCCTCCTGGAGATCTGCAAACCACCAGGGAACAGACGTTTCCTCTGCAGAAAAGAACAGAGGGAAGGGTGGGAGGGCTCTCACTAGGGAGGACACAGTGTTGCAGTTTTGTGAAAGGTGTTCTTGTTGCCTTCTAGAGATGGGCTGCCGTTGGCTGACACTTATTCCTCTTGCTTGGTGATTGGATCAGGGGAACGCATGGGCTCTGCAAAGGGCCAGGACTTCCAGACTGTAATGGGGAGAATAGAGGATGCCTCTTTGTCTGTGTTTTGAGGAGCTCCGATGTGATGCCCTGAGATATGGCAGCCTTTCTGTTCCCATGAGGGAAACCAGGCTAAAGATGAAGTTGGCATACACAATGGGGAAGGGGAATTAAATCTATGGGCATCTTCAAGAGATGGAACCAAGGCCTTGATCTGACTGTACCTGATGCCCACATGATGGCTTCTGGATGTCTGTTGTCCTTCCAAAAGCTAAGAGGCTGTCTGTGTAGTATAAACTGGCTTGATTGAATTTTTCGTTGCCACCAAAAGAAGCGTAACCTAAACAGACGCAAACAGGAACTTTGAGAGAAAGGGTTTTGTGGTCAAATATGTTGTAAGAGCTGGATGAAGCAATATCGTCACCGGAAATGCTTATTAATTTTGCTTGAGGCGAATCTGCAATGTGAAGCTTCAAGAAGGGAGATCTCATTTAGCTTCTCCAGAACGTGTCGTCCTCCAGACCTTTTCCCATGCCACTCCTTTTAGGATTCCCTGGAAGAGGTCCCAGGATTCCCCCTCACTTTCTAGAGCACACGTGGTCTTTTCCTTCTTTCTCTGTCCAGATAACATTTTGTGGTGTTTGGGATGCGAGTATACACGGCAAGTTATGTTCTGGTGCCACAGAGAAGACACATATTGCTCAGAACCATCGATGACCATTTTTGGTTTCCACAATGGGTTGGCGTTTTTATTTATTCTCTTCTGGGCCTCGTGCCCCCAGCATCCTGATTTCCCTTTTTTGCATCTTTTGTGCATTGTCAGTGTTGACCATTCCGTCTCCTCTGGGTGACTTATGACACGTGTGTACTCTGGGGGGTGGGGGGGAGTTCTCCTCATTTTATGAACCAATCTGTCCTTTCGCTAAGCAGTGAGCTTAGGGCAGTGGTTCTCAACTTTCCTAATGCTGTGGCCCTTTAATACAATCTCTCATGTTGTGGTGACACCTCCCCCACCAAAAAATTAATTTTGTTGCTACTTCATAACTGTAATTTTGCTATTGTTAAGAAACTGGCAACCCCTGTGAAAAGGTCGTTCGATTCCTAAAGGGGTCATGACCCACAGGTTGAGAACCGCTGCCTTAGGGGGTTATGTTGATTTGAGGGTCACAGGGTCTCTTAGAGAAATCTTGGGAAGTCCCTCTCATCTCAGCTGGCCCAGTGAATGTGAACGTTGAAAGAGTCTGACTCCTCTCTCTCATCTTTCCTCAGATCCACTGTGTTAGTCTGGGAACACTAGAGAAACAGATTCACAGACACTCATGGGCATAAGAAAGAACTTCCTATACAAAATCAATTGAATATAAAGAAAACATTGCAGTCTAGTCCAAACAGTCCAGATCAAGTCCCTAAATCTGACACGAGCCCATGTGACCGATACTACTCTATAAATTCCTCTTTAGACTCACGAGGCACATGCAATGATGCTGAATGCAGGAAGATCACAGGCCAGTGGGTGGAAAGTCTTGTGGATCGAGTGGCAGAAGCTCAGTGCTGAGGTGGGCCTCCAAGTGGCTCCTCTAGCTCCATCAGGCTTCTTGTCAGTCATGTCTCACAGGGAGCAGGTAGGGAGCATGTGTCCCGCCTCCTGCCTTCAACAAGCTATTGATCTCCTTAGCGTCTCCAGATGAGGTCATCAAGCTGCAACCTAATTGGCAGGCATAACTCCACCCCTTCACTCTTAAGCCTCAAATTGACAAGGGGTTAGGTTATGTCACTACCACAACCCTCTCTCACTGCCCTGATCAGGCATTTCTGGCAGCTGGGGACCCTCCTTCTGGCTACAGAGCAGACGCGACTGGTTTATGTAACCGATGAGTCCTGTGGACTGGTTTCCTCACCGAGTCTGTGGTCTCCTCCTTCCTGGGTTGTCGTAGACGAGGAGAGACCCATCATTTGATCTTGGACGGCAGCTTGCCGGCATCTAAGAGCCCAAGCACCACGGGACGAACTGGGATGCCCAACATCAACTGTGTACGGAGTACTAGGCCCGTGAACGGGGGTCATCCCCGCCTGGCTAGGCGCCTTGGACTTCACGCGTTGAAAGTCAGTCCCTTGAGGGCTTTGGTCTGACAAGTTCCCGTGACTGTGGCCCGCCTGCCCTCGTAGCTGGCTGTGAACACCTGCGCCGTCTGAAAAAACCCACAGCCACCGAATCAATCTCACCTCACGGCGAACCCATCAGCCAGAGCCGAACTACTCCGGGGAGGATTCCAGGACGGAACTCATTGCAGGCATGGGCGGTTGCGCCTTTTGCCCCTGCAGAGCCGCTGGTGTCTGAACCGCTGACCTGGCCATTAGCAGCCAAGGCCTAACCCGCTGCGCCACCGGCGCTCCACGCACCTCGACCACCACCCTGAGTCCATTCCCACTCACAGCGACCCGCATCGGGTTTCTGAGGCTGTGGGTCTTCGCAGGAGCAAGCAGCGCATCTTTCTCCCGCGCACGCACGGCAGCCCGGAGTCAGGGGTTTAAAGCCCTGACCGTGGGGTGCGCGCACGCTGGGTTCGCATGCTTCCATGACGTCACCAGGACGCCTTCGTCTCCATAGAGTTACATGCCTATAGGAACAAACAGATTCACGCACCAACCCACCTCGAAGCATCCCTGCGTCCACACATAGGAAACCACACCTACTTTTTCTTCTTCTGGGGGGGTGGGGTGGTGGATGTTGCTAGGTTACAAGAAGCCCTGGGATTTCCCCCCTGGAGATTAAACAGATTCACCAAGGAAGACAAGAGTTCAGAAGAGAATCAGGAGGAAGGGCCTGGGTTTCAGGTTCCCCAAGATTTCCTCCACGTGATCTGTGCGCTCCCTGCTGCGGCAAACAGGCTAGATGCACATGCTAATTGGAGTTGGTCAGGAAGGGGATTTTACAAAGCTCTGTGGAGCCAGAGAGCGTCAGCGGGCAGGGAGGGAGGGGCGCAGGGAAGAGACTTGGGGGAAGGCGCAGCAAGGGAGGGGGAGGGTTGCTCTGGTGATCCTGGGAGCTTAAAGCCTATGGTGATGTCATATTTTTCCAGCGTGCCTTCTCCGCCTGAGGTAGATGGGCGATGGTGAGGTGGAAGCAGGGCATCAGTCAGGATGGTCACTCGGCCGGAGGGCAGGGCCCAGGTAGGGCAGTGTTGAAGTACAGCGTCCTCTGTCCATGAAGTGGGGCTCAGGCCGAGAGGTGAGGCCGTGGGTTGCCCACGCTGCCCACCTGGCACTGCAGGGACCCGCCTCTCCCAGAGCTTTGGCTGCTGCTCTTCATTTGCCTCTACGTAAATGAGTGGCCCCAGCCTCACAGCTTGGAGCTGGGCGCTGTGTGGAGCAGACCTGCGCCTGGGCACCCCCTCTCCAGGGAGACGGTGCTTGGCAACTAGGCCGCCTGGTAGGAGGGGCGCGAGCAGCTTCCCTCCTGCTGGGTTGGGTGGGGACTCTCCGGAGAAGCTTGGGGTAATGTGGCTGGCTCTAATGATGCTGACAAAAATAAGAGCAATTATCCCGGCACCAGCCCATCCCTCAAAATGTCCCCTGAGTCCAAGCACTGGCTATCCTCTCCATGGCCACCACCTTCCTCCCAGCCTCATCTCACCTAGATTAGGGGGCAGCCTCCTCCCTGGCCTCTCTTCTTCTACACCCGGCCCCGCCTGTCCACTCTCCACCGAGCAGCCAGTCAGGGCTCCTCCTCTGTCCCAAATGCTGCTGGTGGCAGAGTTTTCATGTGGTGGGAGGCGATCCACCAAGCCAGCGGTTTGAAACCAGGCGCTGCTCCTCAGGGATGAGACTTTCTACTCCTGCAAAGTTACAGTCTTGAAAACCCGCTGGGGCACCTCTCTCCTGCCCTACAGGGGTGCCACGTGTCAGAATCGGCTGGCTGGCCAGGCATAGGGTTTGGATCTCACATCTCTTTTTCATTCAGCGTCCTTCTCCCTACGGACACCTCACGCCCCATCTGTTCATGCATACTCTCCACCTTTTTCACTGTATTCTTGAAGACGTTTACTGTAGTGATTTTTTTTTGGGGGGGGAAGTCCCTCTTTGATCACGGATGATCATTGACGGAGCACCGTGTGTCGGATGCTTCGTAGAGTAACCAACAACCCCAACAGACTCACAGCCCCCGTGTAAGGCTGACTCTTACGGACTCCACAGGATGGGGTGCACCTGCCTACCCCTGTGAGTTTCTGAGATGGTAGCTGTTTATGGGAGTAGGAAGTCCAGGCTTTCTCCCTAGCAAGGTTAAGGGTAGGTGAAAAAGCAGGCCTTCAAGGACCTGCATCGACACAGGGGCTGCCATAAGGGGTTGGAACTTAAGAGCAATTGTGAGGACAGTGTCCGCCGGGGTGATGCGTTATCCCATTGTACACCTTGGTCACGATGGGTCGGCACCACCTTGATGACACCTGACAACCTCGAGACATGCCCGGTGGGATCCCTGGGCAGTGCAAATGGCTAACACTCTTGGCTACTAACCAACAGTTCAGAGGTTCAAGTTCACTCAGAGGTTCCCCCAAAGAAAGGTCCATCATTAGACATTCTGGGATATCTGTCCTTGAAAATCCATGGTGCAGAGTCCTACTGCTACACTCATGGGGTCACCTGGAATCAGAGGTGACACCAATCCGATGGTTCCATGTCAGGCAATGGCTAAGGGCTTTTATGTTTTTAACCAGGGGATTCGGTCAAAAACCTTGAGGTTCAATCCCAGCCCCCGACTTGCCCCAAGGGAACCGGACCCTGATACACTGCACGCCCTTTGTCCTGACCCTTGAACAGTGAGCTCGCCCTCACACTGGAGCTCAGTTCACCACTCGTCCACAAAAAAGGGTCCAGGTGGCCTGTCCCCATGGCACCTCCACTGTAGCCAGATCTCTGAACAAGAGAGCCAGCTCAAATTCAAGCCCCTCTGCTTGGCCTTCCAGACCCCTGCCATCTGGCCCTGGCCACCATCTCATCCCATCCCATTCCCTGGGGCTCCCCAGCAGGCAGCCAAGCTGGTCTCCCCCCTTCCCTGCCAGAACCACTCAAGTCACATGGAACTCACCCCTTCATCTCTCAGGACATGAGTGCAGAGAGTGAGATATGAATACAGAGTCCCATCACTGTATCTCAAAGATATACATCCACTCAACATATCTTTAATCAGCTTCACCTCAGTAGAGTGGGGATGTGAGCATCTAGAAGGGCCGGTTTGGATTTTCAGCTGTGTGGTCTTCGTAAGCAGTCCATCGCTCAGTGCCTCAGCTTCCTCATCTGTGAAGTGGGGGTAATGAGCGACCCATCCCAGAAAGCAGATGGAGGAGTCGGTGTTAGTATAGAATCGGCCCGGCATTCTGCCACCTCTGGGAAGGGTGAGGAGGGACCCTGCCTCAGCCTGCCTCTCGACACATGGCTGCTCAGGGGACAGGGTCACTGGGTTGTTCACTGACCAGCTGACCGTGCCATGCGGAAGCCTCGCCTGCCAGCCCCACCCCCATTCTCCTGTCAACTGGCCACATGCTCCCCTCTCTCTTCTGCCAGGGAAGGGCTGAGCACAGCGCTGGTGGGGAGAAGCCAGAGGCTGGGCTCCCAGAGACACACACACGCATCAGACACATGCACATGGACGTGTGCTCTCAGACAGACACACAGACAGCCCGATCCCACCAACAACCACGCGTCGCTCCCTCATCCGCGCAAGGCCTGGCTCTGAGCCTTTTACACTTCTTCCCTGGGCATTATCCTGGCACAGAAGTTACATGCTGGGCTGCGATCCACAAGACCAGCAGGTCAAATCCACCAGCCACTTTTCTGGAGGAAGAGGGCACTTTCTATTCCCGTAAAGAGTCGCTGATTTGAAAACCCACAGGGGCCAGTTCTGCCCTGTCCAGCAGGGTCACTCTGAGTCAGTATCTTCAAGCTGGCTCGGAGTCTCACGCCAACCTGATGAGCTGCCGTCCCTTCTGTCATCGTCCCCGGTTGACGGCTGAGGAAAGGGAGGCAGAGAGAGCGTCAGTGACTTTGAGCGCATCTAGTAAAGCAAGTGGCAGGCCTGGATTCCAACCCAGAGAGCCGTGTGCGTCACAGAGTCCCAACCCACAGCCATGGCACGGATTCACAGCACGCATCTGCAGAGACCCAGCCCTGCTCCTAGACATGCCCACCCAGCGAGCCCAGCGCGGGGTTGGGGGGAGACACAGAGCTCTCCCCAGCAACATGAGCAGCCCAGACAGGGCTTTTGGCACTCATAGACACAGAGGGGTGCAAGCCAAACCAAGGTCACCGCCGCTGAGCTGATTCCAACTCACAGCGATCTCCTAGGACAGGGTATTTCTGACTCTGGGAGTTTCTAAGACTGTAACTCTTTTTAGGAACAGAGAGCCTCCCCTTTCTCCCAAGGAGAGGCTGGTGGTTTCGAACCGCAGATCTGGTGATTAGGAGACCAAGACTTAACGCACTCTGTCACCGGGGCTCCCAAGGGGTGAAAGACCACTCTGCCGTTTGGAGCTGGCGCAGCAGGACGTGAGGTGTGCGCTCCGGCAAAGTCGACTCACGTGTGTGATCAGAGGCTGTGCACACATGCCCACATCCTTGCACTGTGCCATGGAAAGCTGCGATCACCTGTTCTCACAGCAGGCTGCCTCTGTTCCCAGACTCCGCCCCTCCCTCCAGTGGAGAGCTGTGCCAGCCCCGGGGGTGAGGGTGGGGCTGGGGGGTTTCCCCCATGGAGTTCCCCTGGTGCACCTGACTTCTCAGTGACTGCTGCAGGATGTGAGTCCAAGCCATTACCTGACTGCCCTCTCCAGGAGCCGCACCAGCTCTTGATAGGGAAGAGCTCTGTCCCTTTAGTCAGAACCCAGACCCCCTCACAGCACGGGTGCCCGTCCTGGCTCACACTGACCCCACGGAACAGAGTCAGACTGCTCCTTAAAACCATGATGGCCACAGACAGCCTTGTTGTTCTTCTGTGGAGCAGCTGATGGTTTTGAACTGTCAACCTCGTGGCGTGCACCCAAGGCTCAACCCTTTGCACTGACAGGAAGCTTTTCATAGACAAGCCCATCTGCTGCTCAGGGCTGCCCTCCTACTTCTGAACCAAGTGGCTTCACCTTTCCAAGTCTGTGGTTTGATCCTAGAGCATTCCCCTCTAGCCACAGGAACCTCTCAGCTCTTGCTCCCCCACGCCAGGCTTGCTCTCACCCCAGGGCCTTTGCATTAGCCAACCCCTCTTTCTGCATGGAGCCCTAGAACTCACTCCCTTCCCCCCAGCAGGTCAGAATGCAGTGGACCTCTCTTGGCCTCCTTACTTAGATGACAACCCCACCCTCTGCACAGCTCCCTGGCACTGTCATCCCCGTCCTTTTTTCCCTCATCCCTTATCTTTGTACCCATCCTCACCCGCAGACAATCTGCGGACCTTTGCTTGCTGCGTGTCTCCCCGTCCAAGTATAAGCTCCACAAAGTTACAGCTATTCCTTCACCGGGGCATCCCTGAGCCAAGGCAGGGCCCGGCATGAGCTCAGGGGCTGGTGGCAGCGCTGTGAGATAGGCAGGGAGTCACAACATCACTCAAGGGGTTGTTGAGTGAGAGGTCACGTCATGGCCATCTGAGGCACCTGGAAGTCCCATCGACCTCTCGGGCTCTCAGACAAACCACCCAGGGATCGAACGAGTCTGTTCTCAGCAGGGAGAGTTGAATGCAACACCTGTGCCCATCAGACAACCCTTCAAAGGAGAGGTTGCCAGCCAATGTGCCTCCTCCCGAAAGATATGCCCACGGCACAGCAGAACCTTTCTATTCCTGTCAAGATGAAAGGTCTCAGAAACCCGAAGGAGCAGTTCTGCTCTGTGACTTGATGGCAGGGGGCTTGGTGTAGATTAAAGATCTGTAACTGTAAAGGGGCCCGTGTTTGGAGGTCAGATCTGTGGAGATGGAATCTGTTTGCATGTAGTCATACCAGAGAGGAGGGGATGCCACTGGGGGGGAGGGGTTGTCACTGGGGGAAAGTGGGCTCCCTTAGGAGCGGTGTCCATATCAAAGAGGAGCAGAGACAGAGGGAAGATGCCGCATGAAGGTGGATGTAGGAGCCAGGCTGATCATCAAGGTAAGGTGCTCCAAGTCTCCAGCTGTCTCCAGACATTAGGTGGGAGGTGTGGTGGAAATAAATCCTGGACATAGCCAAGGCTGATCTTGGACTTCCCGCCTGCGTCAGCATGACAACCCTTATCCTGCATAGTCATTGGTCTACTTTGTTTTTTTGCAGTAGGATAGAAGAGACTTTCCTGGTCTTTCCCTCTAATGCGTCTAGCACAGATACAGGGAATCAAGGGGCCCGGTGGCAGCCT
>PVJH01017689.1:0-47061 GCA_004026705.1 Nesogale talazaci | reverse complement strand
CCCAGTATCACCACTCCCATCACTTGTCCTGAGGGAATATCTATCCTAAATTCCCCATGTTTCCAACTCCAGTGTACATCCTCTGTTCTAGTTGGTCTTGTCTGGTAGAACCAGGAGCATGATAGTGGTTGTGAGGAAGCATTTGAGAACTAGAGGAAAGATGCACATTTCATTGTTACTGCACTGTACTTTAACTGCTTATTTCCTCCCTGCAACCCCTCTGTAAGAGGATGTCACTTCACCTCTTGATGGGCTTTGGGTCACCAATCTGTACTCCCCTCTATTTATGCCTGACACTGGATCCCTTCAGCACCTTGTGGTCACGCAGGCTGGTGTACTTATTCCATCTGGGCTTTGTTGCTTCTGAGCTGGATGGCCCCAGATGCTATAACTTTTGATAGCCGGGCACCATCACTTTTCTTCACCACATTTGCTTATGCACACATTTGTCATCAGTAATCATATCAGGAAAGCGAGCACGAAATATTATGGTTTTTAGTTCTTAAACCCTGATAACTGATCCCTTTGACAACTCATGGTCCACATGCTGGTGTGCTTCATCCATGTGGGCTTTATTGGTTCTGGGCTGGATGGTCGCTTGTTTACTCAAGCCTTTAAGACCCCAGACGCTACATCTTTTGATAGCCGGGCACCATCAGCTTTCTTCACCACCATTGCTTATGCACACATTTGTCTTCAGTGATCGGGTAGGGAAGGTGAGCATCATGAAATGCCAATTTAATAGAACAAAGTGACTGCGGTCCACTGGGATGGAGGTTCAATTCCAGCAGTGGGTCTGGGCCTCCTACTCCCACCACCATAGAGTAGTGATGCCAAAACAAAACAAAACAAAAAGAACAAAGTGTTCTTATATTTAGGATACTTGAGTGGAGGTCCAGTGCCGATCTGCTGCTGAACAGCTTTTGTGAACAAATTGCAGGCTTGTTTCTGACCTAAGAGTCCATGTATGTGTTTAAGTCATGATTCTTCTTTTTTGTTTTTGTTTTTTGGGCATCACTGCCCTCTGGTGGTGAGAGTAGGAGGCCCAGCCTTTGCTCCTGTGGAGCCATTGCTGGAATTGAACCTCCATCCCAGTGGGCCGTAGTCCCGAGCACAACCACTACGCCACCGGGGCTCAGCCCTTAAGTCATGATTCTAAACATGTGTGTGTTTCTTCATTTCTGTCAGAATCCCAAAGCCAGCAGGTCTTTTGAGAGTGTTTGACCTTGGTTTATGTGCTATGCAAATCAATAGTTTTTTCAGATAATTAACCAGAAGTTATTATCAGCTTACTGACTTCCCAGGTACTCAGAGTTACCCATCAGAGATCTGCTTTAGTTACTCATTCTTAAATTAAAACATTTACATGTGAGAGGGAAAGTCAGTTTACATTCATAGACAATTTATTTCTCTGCCATGCACTTATTACCAGATCATTGAGTTTTCTAAAAAATGTTCTATGCTGTAAGATTCTTTTTTTGTTTGTTTTTGTCTTGGGGGGGCATCACTGCCCTGGTGGTGGGAGTAGGAGGCCCAGCCTTTGCTCCGTGGAGCTGGAATTGAACCTCCATCCCAGTGGGCCGCAGTCCCGCGCACAACCACTACGCCACCGGGGCTCAGCCCGCTGTAAGATTCTTATAATCTAGCTTTGTGTATATATGGGGGAGTGGGGAGGAAGGTGATAATAAGAATCCAAAGAAATTCAATTTACCTTCGGTCTTTTCCGGCTTGGATTCATTGTAACCATTTCAAATAAACCATTTAATATCTCTTTTCAACTTGTGATTTACTTCCAAGAAGCTTGAATTTTGGTCTAACACTCTTAAAGTGCTTGCTTGCAAACAATGATAGGGTTTGCTTTATGATACAATTGCCACTTTTAGAAATCTGTTCTATTATTTACTGTATCCCCTTTCCTTATAATGGAGAAGGTGGGGGTGGGGGCAGGGTGGGGACACCTCTGCCACAGGTTCTTTGGAAAGTTAGGGGGTGGGGGTGTTAGTTTCATGGACATAACCAAGCAGCTTTGTGAAAGCCGTGCTACCCTGGAGCTGGAACAGCTCTGTCTGTCTGTCCCAGGGAGTACCCAGATCATCCCTCCATAGGAAAGTTCTCCCCAAACCTTGAGGCCAGGCTTGGACCCTTTGACTTACCTACTCTCTCATTGCCTTGTGTACTTAAAGGGAAATAAGTCAGATGGCTACCCCTTTACCGCAATGTAAGCTCCTAAACATGCCTCCCTATAGTCAATTTCTTACAGAGTCTGAGGTACATAGTAGGTCCCAATAAACATTTGTTGGATGATTAGAGGGAATTAAAATTAAGCGTGGGGCTGAGCCCCGGTGGCATAGTGGTTGTGTGCGGAACTGAGGCCCACTGGGATGGAGGTTCACTGAGGCCCACTGGGATGGAGGTTCAATTCCAGCAGTGGGGCTGGGCCTCCTACTCCCATCGCCGGAGAGCAGTGATGCCCAAAAACAAAATAAAATAAAATAAAAAATAAGAATTAAGTGTGGGGCTGAGCTCCGGTGGCGTAAGTGGTTGAGTGTGGGACTGCGGCCTGCGAGCTTGGCGGTTCAAATCCAGGGGCAGCCCTCAGGAGCAGCACGGGATCCCGTCGATGACCACCAGAGGCAGTGATGCCCAAAAAACAAACAAACAAAAAAAAGCAAAAACAAAATTAAGTGTGAACACATTTATTTTAAAGGGACTGGAAGAGGAGTCCTAGGACACAAAGGAGAACTGGTCAGAACTAGAGCATTAGCATAGCATAGAAGTCAAAAGCATAGCATCTCAAAAAAGTAGGGAGAACCACTACTTTCTCCTTCTGCTTCTCCTTACCCCCTGTAATCTGCAGCCCCCATATCACTGATGAAACTGTTCTTGTGGAAGTATTCACTGGCTTCTAATTGCCAAGTTTAGTGGTCTTGTCTACTTCATTATCCTCTGCAGCCATGTGCAACACTTACCAGTTCATTTCTATCTTTAAATCCTCCTGTCCACTTACTTCTTGATGTCGGCTTACTTTCTCCTTGTTGGCTGCCTTTCTACCTCCTTTTTTCAGCCTGTCTTCTTTCCATTTCCTAAATATAAGTAATCCTGGGGTTTTATCATCTGCCTTCTTTTCCTGTGTCTCCACAACCCCTGGGATAGAATTTCACCTCCTCCCCATTCTATCAGGAAGTTTTCCAAGTCTGTATATATGTAGCCTCAAACTTGAATCTCTTTTCTAAGGGAACCTGTGGACATTGCCTCATGGAGGGCCTCTTAATTAATACGTGTATGCTCTAAATAGAATGTTCTCTTCTTCATTCCTGTTGTTTTATAGTTCAGTTGTGCCCTCTGTAACCCAAAAGTAATACTGTAGGATTTTTCACCACTACAAAGTCAGACAAGCATTTTCTTTCATATCCTCTCCCTCATTTTCACGAATCCAGGGTCTTTTTTAAAAAACTTCTTGCCTAACTGGATAGAGCTCCTAACTGATCTTTAATCTTCCCCCATTTACTATCTTTTTCTTACCATTTTTGGCACATAATTCACATATATGACTTAATTGTTCAGTCATATAAAGAATTGTACAATCATTACCCAAATATTTTTTAGAAAACTCTCCCCCCGCCCCCAAGGTTAAATTGCTTTTAGAATGAGTCGTGTAATCAAAATCAGTTCTAGGGCTGAGCCCCGGTGGCATAGTGGTTGTGTGCGGGACTGCGGCCCACTGGGACAGAGGTTCAATTCCAGCTCCACAGGGGCAAAGGCTGGGCCTCTACTCCCACCACCTGAGGGCAGTGATGCCCCCCCCCAAAAAAAAATCAGTTTTAATGCTCCCTGGACCCCCTCACCCTTCCAACCTCCCACTCCCCACCTCTCCCTTCCCTATAAATGCTGGCATAATTCTTGTCTCTATGCATCTACTTCTCCTGTGCTTCACAAACTAGAAAACCCAACAAAGATAATTAAAAACAGGAACAAAAGAAAGTAGTAAGGATAAAATAATAATATGAAGGTAAAAATACAGGGCTGAGCCCTGGTGGCGTAGTAGTTGTGCGCGGGACTGCAGCCCACTGGGATGGAGGTTCGATTCCAGCTCCACGGAGCAAAGGCTGGGCCTCCTTCTCCCACCACCTGAGGGCAGTGATGCCCCCCCCCCAAAAAAAAAAGGTAAAAATACAAATAATGAGTAACAAAGAAAAGACCACCATCAGTATTTGAAAGGCCAGGGGAGGAATTTTTGTCATGGAACAAGCAAGAAAAATTTGCACCAAGGACTATTTCAGGTTGGGTAAAGAGGGAGGTCAACTGACCAAGTATCAAATTGGAGCCAGTATAATCAAAATTACCCGGGTGTGTGTCTATGAGCAAAGCTAGTGGAGACCCTTGTCTGTGCTAGAGGGGATCTACCAGCGGCTTCAACTGACTGGAAAAACTGCAGATCCGGCTGAGCCCTGGTTGCGTAGTGGTTGTGCGCGGGACTGCGGCCCACTGGGACGGAGGTTCAATTCCAGCAGTGGGGCTGGGCCTCCTACTCCCACCGCTGGAGAGCAGTCATGCCCCCCTCCAAAAAAAAAAAAAAGAAAAACTGCAGATCAGTTTTGGCTTCCCACTGCCCTCCACAGTCTCTTACCAATTGGGTGTTTGCACTTTAAGCACGGATATTTTTCCCTTTGCCATATTTGAATTCTGTTATTGTTATCTTTGGATCACACAAGCTGGTGTCCTAAGACCATGTGGACT
Source organism: Nesogale talazaci (assembly GCA_004026705.1). Classification (NCBI taxonomy): domain Eukaryota; kingdom Metazoa; phylum Chordata; class Mammalia; order Afrosoricida; family Tenrecidae; genus Nesogale; species Nesogale talazaci. Next base: position 42,324 of record PVJH01017689.1, on the reverse strand, counting down.
TAGTTGACTCCTCACTTAAGTGACTGCTTCTTTGAATGCAAGCCTTTAAAACCCCAGACTCTATTCCAGTGGATAGCTGAGTACCATCTGGTATATTCCCCACAGTTTACTGTAGCACCCTTATCTTCAGTAAGCACTTTATGAAAGCAACTATCAAGCAGGGTCATGTTAACAGAACTAACTGTTGGGGCTAGAGTTAAGTGGGGACCCAGAATCGATCTGCCTGTCCCTGGGCTATGCATGCCTCGGATTTACTTTGATGATAATATAATGACAAAATCAAACTCCCCTAAGACCAACTTCACCACTTTTTATATGCCAAAAAAGTAAAACTAAACAAAGTCATTGCCATTGAGATGACACTGACTCGATAGGACAGAACTGAACTGTCTCTGGGGGCTTCCGAGCCTGGAAATCATTCCTAGAGTAGAAAGCCTTGGCTTTCTATTATATACATACAAAGGGATACACAAAAAAGAAATGGAATTTTTTTTTACAAAGTTATGTGTTTACATTTTTTTATAAAACAACCTATCACCTTCAAAGTACTCTCCATTACACTTAATACATTTGTCAAATCTGTGATTGCGTTCTTGGAAACATTTTTTAAAATCATCTGTTAGGATGACTGACAGCACCTCCCTCGTTGTTATCTTCAACCCTTTCTTCACCTCTCCTACATCATCAAATTGTTGTCCTTTCATGTTTCTGCATTTGAGCAAACAAAAAGAAGTTGCATGGAGTGAGGTCAGATGAGTAAAGTGTATGGAGCAAGAGAGGCATTGCTGGTTTGTTTGTTTGTTTGTTTGTTTGCCAAAAACTTGCACACTGAGATGTCTGGGTGAGCAGGTGCATTGTCATGGTGGCACACCCGGGCTTCCCCCCCACCCCCATCAGCCACAAATCAGGCCTTTTTTGTGGCATACTCTTACACAATCTTTTTAGAATCTTTAAATAAAAAGCTTGATCAACAGCCTGACCTGGTGGAATGAACTCCAAAGATACTGCCTGTCTTTTGGGGGGTATCCCTTCGTATTACCCCAAATAAAGTATCAGCACATGTCGGCTCAAATCTAGGGAGTGTGGGTGTTTGTTAGCTTTGTTACTATCCTGAGCTTCATTTATTAAGGACTTGGGTTTTTAAATGAGATGCTATTTAAAAAATGCAGTTGAGTGAGCATTCAGTCACAAATTCTTAGCAAACCCTCCACAAACCATTAAGTAACTCTCATCACATAACTCTCATCACCCCTTGGTAAATTTAAGAAAAATCCAGCTATATTAATGATTTTCTAAATAGAGTCTGGGTGGACTGACCTTGATCTATTTACCATCCTGGCTCTCATCATCTTTCCTCATTTGTGTGTACTACACTCAAGCCACACCAAGCTAGAATTTGATCCTTTAGAATTCCATATTCTCTTGCCTTGTACCATTCTCTTAGAAACTGTCTTTGATATTCTTTGTAGATGTGAATCTGAATGAGTAAGTGTGATTCCCTCTACAAAACCTCCTCTGACTCCCCTTGGCTGCCTTCCTCCTATCCTTCTGTCAGTTCTTTTAACTTGTAAAGCTCCATGATTTTGACATCACCACTGTCTTAGTGACCATTCTTGTCAAAAAAAAAAAAAGGGGTTAAGATGCTATCATTGGAAGGTACATTGGTAGAAAAGGTTGCACCGGATCATGAGAAATTCTGCGAAGTACTTGGGACACTTTCTCAGGGGACACCAAGTTAGTGGGGAGAGTCCATTATTTTTCATTCCATTTTTCTACAAACTTTTTGAAGCCCTTTGCTACATGTGAATTCAAATCAAGTAGCTTCAAAGTGCCATTTAAAACAGGCTTCACATCATGTGGTAGTGTTTTATGAGCCATCTTCATAATTATAAGAGCACTAAAAGATGGTAGTGACTGTTTTCCAACAGGTACAGACTAATACTGTGGAGTTTCCACTTGCCACTAAATAATGCTTGTAAAGCTGAGAGGTCCTAAGATGAAAGGCGTTTTGCAGATTGAAAATGTGCAAGATCCAACCAGTCCTCTAGCCTCCTCAACTCAGAGTTAAGCCTCCCAAAGAAAAGCCATCAAGGATAACAAAGAAACTGCCCTGGGCAACCGGCACTGGGGTCTGCCAGTGGGCCCAGAAGGCTGATGGCTTGCCGCAGGAGCAGTGAGGGCAAAGGGCCAGTCATGCACAGTCAGCTGGGAAGTGAGCTGGGCTCTGGTCTGAGAAGACTGCACCTGCCAGGCCCGGCTGCCTCGAATTAGAAAGGAAGCAGGAAGCCTAGGATGATTCTCCTTAAAGTTCACTGAAGGAAAATCTGACATCCAATTCTGTTCTTAGAAATTTTAAAATGAGTAGAGAATTCTTTGAACTCTGTCATCAACTATTTAATCTAAAATTTGTCTTCACATAAATCTGTGGGGGGAGCATCAGAAGAGATCCTCTGGAGCTCCCCAAGTATTGCATATTTTTCTTTCAAAAAGTTTCCACCCAGTAAGTGAAAGGAGCAGATGTGTTTTTTTGTTGTTATTGTTGTTGGAGCTAGCAGACTAACAAGAGGCTAAAAGCTGTATCAAGTATTTATTTCAGTCTCTGAGACAGCTATTGGCAGAGTTCCACATACCAGAACTGAGGAGAGATTCGTGAACATTTAAAAAAAAAAAAAAAAAAAAAAGGTGGAGGAAAGAGACCTTGTGCTCCCCCTCTTGCTTTCTTTCCAGACACAGGCTGATTATGAAAAAGGAGTGGAGCCTGGAGAAAGCACTCCTTGGCTTGACTCTCCTCTTTCAGGGAATGGGGTGTGGTCAGAATAAAATTGGTCAGCTTTATGTAATTGATGGGGGTGGGATCTGTAAACCTTAACACCTTTTTCAGACAGAATGTAACTAAAGCTGGTAAATAATTTGCATCTGAACTTTTAACAGTTGCTAAATGTTCCATTTATTTTTATTTCATTTACAAGTATTGGTAGGAGTAAGGGTGATAGGTTGAGAAGGGATTACTGAAGACAAGACGTCAACTGATTTGGCACTTGACTTGGTGAGGAAACGAGGAAAGAATTCTGGCCATGAAGTTTACGATTCCACATCAAGATCATTCTTTATAATACAATAACCACTCACTCTTACTTCAGAGTCTGGATTCCTCAAATTCTTTCAGCCCTGGCATGCTAGTCAGTCTGTTAGGGTATCTCAGCACTTAAGTGAGTGTTTTTGGCTGGGGGAATTTGCTAGTGAAATTGGTCTCACCTTCCCTGGGTTTTTCCAGTTGTGCTGGATAGTTGAAGGAAAAATAAAATCCAGATTCCTTTAAGTATTAATTTTCCAGTCTGCAAGCTGGTCAAGTCTGAGCATCACAGCATGTCAGTGAGAAGGGACCTTTTTTTTCCTTTTTTGTTTCTTTTGGGGGGAATCACTGCCTCTGGTGGTCGTGGGCACTACCCAGTGCTGCTCCTGAGAGCCGCCACTGGATTTGAACAGCCAAGCCCGCGGGCCGCAGTCCCGCACTCAACCACTTATGCTACTGGGGCTCAGCCCTTAGAAGGGATCTTAAAACTCATCCTGAGCAAACTGATAGAACTGTTCATAAATCTGTTTCCCTAAACCCCTGCCAAGTGATTGCTTGAATTTCTGCTCAAACTACTCCAGAGTTAGAAAAGTAGTCACTTTAGGGGACACCCTATTCTTTGAGTAGCTGTGAGCAAGCTCTTTGCTGCGTTGAAATCTGCCCTGGATCTTCATGTGCCAACTGCAGAAGACACTCAGAACAAGCTTCCTCCCTCCCTCCTTCCCTCCCACGTGCCAGCCCTTCAGATACTTCATGTTGATTACATGGCCTGTAATCTTCTCTGGGCTAAGCAGCCTTGGTTCTTTCCACTGTACCTCACAGGACAAAGATCTAGATCCTCTGTCATCCTCAGTGCCTTTCAGTATAGTATCGAAAAGACCAAAGATTTGCGGGCAAACCAACAAATCTGTGCCCAGTGAGCTGTTCTTGCCCCCCCCCCCCCCAATCCCTTTAATACAAAGTAGACCTGCCCGGTAGGGCTTCCGAGGCTGAATTCTTCCTGGAAGCAGACTGCTGCATGTTTCTCCTGCACTGAGTTCAAACTGCAGACCTTCTGGATAGTGGTCTCACCACCCTCTTACCACAGCTCCACCAGGCCTGATTCTGAGGCAACGCCTTAAAAAGTTCTTGAACTGAAAGAGTATTTCAACCAGAAAGGCGGAGAAGGCACAACCCAGGCCTGCTGACCCAGAAAGAGACTTGGAATTGAGTGGGCAGTTGATCAGCAGCAGCTTTTGAAGTGAGAAAGCCTAAAACATTTTGCCTTGTGAAAGTTGCTTAATTCTGGTCACAGACATCAGCCCACACCTCATTGTTGCCAAAGATCTCTCTGGGCCCCTAAGAAAGCCTGTGACTCAGCTCAGGGTTTTACTGAAGTTCTCTACACCAACTAATGGCTTCACTGATGTATGTGAATGAGAGAAATTATTTTTTCCTCAAGTTTTCTCATCTGTTTGACAACTCAGGCCAGCAGAGATTCAGGATTTTTCCTTCATAAAAACCAGGGAATGGTTTTCATAAACAGGCAGGGAACTGCCTCCTTTATCTTCCCAAACCGCAGTCATCCTGGTGGCCTGGTTCCTGAGTTGAACTTTGTACTGTCTTTGTTTACCGTCACCAGGTGCCTAGAAAGCTTTGCTCAAAGTCAAAATGCTTTTAATGGCGGGGTTGTGGGCCACTTTCCTCCCCCATCTTCCGTTTTTAGCCTCGTGAGCCACAGGTTCGTGGCGTAGAAGCACACTGCTTTTCACCTGGCCCCAAGGCTCAGGTTTCCTGGGATGGGCACAGCAGGGAAGGAGCCCAGGTGTGTGGGGCGTGGGGCTGCTGCCGCCGCCGCAGGTCTCTATCTCCCTCCCCCTGCCTGGTCCTCAGGCGTAGAGGGGTCGTGGTGGTGGGTGGGTGGTGGGTGGGTGTCTATCCTAGTGGGGGAATGTACCGAGGCTTGATGTATCCGAGGGGGAGGGAGAAGGTAATGAAGTCTGCCTAGAGTTTATCCCAAAACTTGGTTTCTGAGCCAGGATGCAGTCCCTCGGACACTGTGAGCGCTGGTTGTGAGACCGGAGCATTCCTCTGCGGGGCAGGGGCTCGCTAAAGGTGACATTGGAGGGACTAGGGGGGCAGTCTTTGGCGGAGGAGTTACAGCCCTTGCAGGCACCCCTACCCACTCCCTGCACCCACCCCCCAGCCGGAGTGATCCCGCCGGCAGGCAGATGGGCTCCCGCGTGGCCCTTGCCAGAACCGGCTGGCTTGCGGGAGGCGGAGGCGCCCCTCCAGGGTTCGCTCGCCCTTGGGCTGGGCGCGGAGCCCGGCGGGGAGGCGGGGGGCCGGGCCAGCAGCAGGGGGCGGGGCCTTCCTTTGTCAGGGGATTTGTGCGGCTGCCCGAGGCGCGAGCCTCCCTCGCTCCAGCGCAGCTCCCGGCCGCCGCTCCCGCGGGCCCCTCTCGGAGGGCGGGGCTTTTCCCGGGGGCCCCAGGGCCGGGGGCGTGGGCTTCGGGAGCCGAGCGGCCGGCGTCGTGAGCCCCTCGTTCCAAATCCCGCAGAAAGCCCCTCCTTCGGCGCCTCGGCTTCCAATCCTCTCCGCCGGCCCCCGCCCTCATCCCTCCGGTCGCTCCATTCTCAGCCCCCCGCGCAGGCTCCGCCTCCGCCCTCCTCCCCCCCGGCCCTCCGCGCCGCGCTCCCGGGTTTCCAGGGGGGCTGCCCGGGCGGGGCGGGGCGGCGCGACGAAGCGGGGGGGCCGAGCCGCCCGCCAGCCGAGCACTTCCCGCGAGCTGTGAGGAGCGAGCGGGCCGGCGCGCGGGGAGCGCCCAGGCGGAGGGTTCGCCCCCCGCCCGGCCGAGCGGAGCCTTTTGTTCCCAGCCGAAGTTTGCATGCCGGGACCGTGACAGCTGCGGGCGGGAGGACGACGGGGGCGCGGGCCGGCGGCGGCGGCGAATAGAGGCGGCTGCTTGACATGCAGCCCACGGCGCGGTGGCCGCGGGCCGGGGGGACTCAGCCGCCGGAGGGACAAACTAACTTCCTGAGCACGGGACCGGAGGTCGGCGCGGCCGGGAGCCACCTGCCTGCCTGCCCGCGGTGAGACGACCCCTACCCTCCGGGCGCGCGGCATGGCGCAGGGGAGCGGGCGGCGCTGAGCGAGCCCCCGGCAGCCCCCGGCCGGCCGCCGCTCCTGCCTGCCCGCCTTGTGGAAGGCCCGGCGCGGGCTTCTCGCGCTTTCCTTGCGGCCCCAGCGCGGGGCCGGCCTGGGAGCCACAACAATGCCATGATGTTTTGGAGACAGGAAGCCCCAAGCTGGCCCCGAATGAAGGACTTCCTGTGTTTAAAGTTGCAGGAATATCCGCCGACCAGCCCAGTTCAAATGCAAACACCCGAGCTAGGGAGGACGAATGGCTAATGCAGACCAGCTGCACTCCACGGGCCTGGAGCTGAGGATAAAATGAAAGGAATTCTTAGGAGCTCGTGCCATACGTGAAGACTAGAGAATGTGCCATTGTTACTAAAGGGCACCACCGCTATAAAATCTCCGCCTCGAACTCTGCTTCAAGGAGAAGTGAGTGGAACTAGGTATTGAATAAGACTTGTCGATAGCAGATGATTCTTGCTGACTGAATTACAAAAAAAAGTTCTTTTTTTTTAAAGCCATACGAGGATTGATTTTATGTTTGTTGATTAAATCATACTTCTCTGACTGCAACTATGAGGCTGCTGGCCTATGTGAGGAACGCTGGTCAGCTTAGAGCTTCTCCCAGAATAGTTTACAAGTGGAACTTCCAAGCTTTTCTGGAGTGCAGATGCAATTGGTGGTGTGGAATATAAACATGTAAAAGGATTTTCACCCTACGCAGAATGCATTTTTGGGGAACCTTTGAAAAAACTTTTAAAAGGTTGATGGTTCATTTTGATTGAAAAAGTATGGGAAAGCCACTTAGCAGGCCAGACTGTTTAAGGCAGAATCCCACCTGCTTGGGGAAAGGAGAGGAAGAAGATGGCTATATAGAGGATTGTTACGTGCCTCAGCGGTCTATATATGATACAATGAGGATAAATGAACAAATTGACCAAGGGTCAAAGCTTAATCAGACTTCCAAAAGTACCATGGAAAAGATGGAAGGAAGTACTATCTCCAGCAATGGTACCTTAGGAGCAGGATCTAATGTTTTTGAGTCTCGAGCACCAGAAAGCAAAAAGCTGGATGAGAGAATAATATTTGATGCATTGAAGCTAAGCAGTGATGTGCAGAAGTCCGCACCTGTGCCATCCAGAAGGCGGCCAAATGCAGAACGCAAAGATAATGTTAACAGGAGGTCTTGGAAGTCCTTCATGCCGCCCAACTTCCCAGAATTTGCAGAAAGGATTGAAGCTTCTCTCAGCGAGGTTTCTGAAGCTTCAAATCCATCCTTACAAGAGAAGAGGGAATCCAGTTCTGTATTAACAGAAAGTTCTGGTCACTTGGACCATAGAGAACCTCAGTCCGAGTCAGTCACTCTGGAACATGTGACTAAATCCATAGGTATTCCCGAAGGGCAGGATGTGAAAAACTGCAGTGGAGACTCCCAGGACTTTAGATTGCAGCAGCACAGTGAGAGCTCTCCCCAAGAATTCCAGCCTCTGGAATCGGCGGCTGCTGCAGCAAGTGGCAGCACAGATGTAATGCAGGAACACAGATTCTCAAGTGCAACCTGGCCCAGGGCCATGAGAAGTTTGGCTAAAGGAGGCTTCGGTGAGAAGCAGCACCCCCTTGGGGACACAGCCTGCACCGTGGAAATGCCACCTCTCTCCCCTTGCATGAGTGAAGAGCTATTGGATCCGCAATTGCATATTGTCATAACCCCCAGCCTGAGAGAGAAAACAGAGTCTGAGCTGAAGTTTGAGGAGGATGAGCGGTGGATCATGATGGAGGCTGAGGACGAGTGGGAGGAAGAGAAACTGCCAGAGAGAGGGAAGCCTTTTCTAATGGCAGATGAGAAAAAGAACAGTCTGGCAGATATTTCTGAAGAAAAGGAACAAACAAACTGTATAACGCTGGTGGAAGATAGAGCTGACTGCTCAGCTGCTGTCAGGGGGACTTTTGACCACACTGGGCAGAGTGATGGCTCTGATGATCCACAGCCAGTGAAAGAGGATAGACCCTTTGAAAGCAGTTGCGTTTCGACCGAAAACAGAACTGCCCAGGACCTAGAATGGAGCCTTGGTCTTGTGGACACAGAGAACCTCTCTGATACAGATTCTGTGCAGATGTTTCTTGAACTTGAAAAGGAATGTCTATGTGAAGAAGGAATCATACCTCTAGTTGAGCTGGAGAATCCAGCCTCTTCTGATGGGCTGGCCCCATTCCAGGATGCAGAAAATTCTCTTGTAATTAGTCATTTTCCAGGGGCTGCCTTACAAAAAGAACAGCATGTAGACTTCAGTGTAATGGTAAAAGACTATGATCCCAGATTGGACTGTGCATCTTTTAATGCCCTGGACTCTTCTCAGGTGTCTAATGCTATCGAACTTACTACCCACCCTGATACTATGACCTCCACTGCTCGCGAGGAGTGTGGAAAAGTGCCTTTTAGCCCCAAGACTGAGGGAGAATTTACGTTCAGCCACCCAGCTGCTCTGGAGTCACTAGGAGAGTTGGACCTAGGAAGATTACCAAACTCTGGTCACAGGGCTTCTCTTAAAGAAAATGCACCAAGCTCTGTTACTTCTGAACTGGCCAAAGAAAGTGGCAATTTGCCCCAGGTAGACTGCAGTCAAGTTGAGGTGGATGCTGAGCATATTGGGAGTGCCTCCCTCGATTCTGCTTTTAACTGTGAAGTAGTAGGTGTTACCGCAGAACCTGAAGAAGAGGTGTTACAGAATGATTCCTGTTCACTAACAGATGAGATTCATTTGGAAGGTGAGCTAGGAGCTATTAATCGAGAAAACAATAGCAAGACTTCCTTAGGCAATGCGGACCCTTGCAAACTGTTGTTCATGAGGAAAGTTTGTTATGAGGACACGGAGGCGAAAGAGCTGGACTTCAAAGCCAAACTTTTGAGAGATGGTGCCTCAGCAGATGTTCACAAAGGCTTTTCAGAGCAGATCTCCCCGAGTCTCCAGAGGAAGTCCTCAGAGCCAGAGAGCGTGGATCTGCCTCCACTGGTGGGAAGATGGAGACACAGCGGAGATGGACTGGAAACTCTGAATGATAACAAACCAGAGCAACCAGAGGGAGGTGAGGTGGAGATGGGAGACTCATTGTCCGATAGCTTTCAAGAGAAACAAGCCACCCAGCTTCATAACACAGCACCCGTTTTGGAGGAATGGGAACTTAGCCCATGGCGGCCTGCCCTGACCGCTGCAGTGTCTGCTGCAGGGTACCTTGTCCCAGGTATTGCAGTGTCTGCTCCAGAGCGGGGTGCTTCTGAGGAGGATGTTCCCTCTGTGGTAGCGGCGTTGGCCACCATAGAGACGCATGTCTCATCTGCTTCAGTGGTTAGCGCAGAGGAGAAGGACCTCGCTGCTGTGGTACCTGCCTCAAGAGGAGCAGCTGCAGTGGCCACCACAGAGGAGGAGGGTCCAGCTGCTGTGCCTGCTGTAGAAGGGACTGCTCTTGTTGCTGCAGTGTCCTCACCAGAGGACAGTCTCCCAGCTGCTGCAGTGGCCATCACAGAGGAAGATGTCCCAGTTGTTGCAGAGCCCCCTCCAAAGGGTACTGCTGCAGTGCCTGTCCCAGAGGAAGGTGACACCCCAGAGGGGCTTGTCATTCCCGCAGCTGCAGTGCCTGTCCCAGAGGAAAGTGACACACCAGAGGACCCTGCCATTCCCATTCCTACAGTGTCTGCTCCAGAGGAAGATGGCACCCCAGAGGGGCCTGCCATTCCCACAGCTGAAGTGTCTGCTCCAGAGGAAGATGACACCCCAGAGGGGCCTGCCATTCCCACAGCTGCACTGCCTGTCCCGGAGGATGGTGGCACCCCAGAGGGGCTTGTCATTCCCGCAGCTGCAGTGCCTGTCCCAGAGGAAAGTGACACACCAGAGGACCCTGCCATTCCCATTGCTACAGTGTCTGCTCCAGAGGAAGATGGCACCCCAGAGGGACCTGCCATTCCCACAGCTGTAGTGTCTGCCCCAGAGGAAGATGACACCCCAGAGGGACCTGCCATTCCCACAGCTGTAGTGTCTGCCCCAGAGGAAGATGGCACCCCAGAGGGGCCTGCCATTCCCACAGCTGTAGTGTCTGCTCTAGAGGAAGATGACACCCCAGAGGGGCCTGCCATTCCCACAGCTGCAGTGCCTGTCCCGGAGGATGGTGGCACCCCAGAGGGCCCTGCCGTTTTCATTGCTGCAGTGCCTGTCCCGGAGGATGGTGGCACCCCAGAGGGTTCTGTCATTCCCTCTGTTGCAGTGCTTGTCCCAGAGGAAAGTGACACCCCAGAGGGCCCTGCCGTTTCCATTGCTGTGGTGCTTGCTCCAGAGGAGAGTGACACCCCAGAGGGCCCTGCCATTCCCTCTGCTGCAGTGCCTGTCCCAGAGGAAGGTGACACTCCCGAGGGGCCTGTTACTCCAGCTACTGCAGTGCCTGCCTCAGAGGCGGGTGACACTTCAGATATTGGGATGCCTGCCCCAGAAGAGGAGGATACCCCAGTAGGGCCTGCCACCCCAGAGGAAGGTGACACTTCAGAGGGAACTGTCACCCCAGACGTTGGAATGCTTGCCATAGAGGGTGCCTCAGCTGCTATAGTGCCTGCCACAGGGGAAGGTGACACTCAAGAGAGGCCTTTCGCCCCAGAGGAGGATGGCATACAAGAGGAACTTGCTTCCCTTGATGGTGCACTGTCCACTCCAGAGGAGCCTGCTCTGAAGGAAGTGTCCTCTGAGGGAGGGGGTGCCCATACAGATTCAGTGTCCATCTCAGAAGAAGGACTTTCTGTTCAGATGGCAGCTTCTTCCACTGGTATGTGGATCAAGGAGGACCTGGACTCCCCAGCATTTGGAATAAAAGAGCTACCTGCCACAGGGCTACATGGGCAAGAGCCTCTGACGGCAGCTGATGGATTAAGTTCAAATGAGGTAATTGTTGCTCCTTTTGCGGGGAATGGCATAGGGCTTCAAGTGAGATGTGCAAGTTGTCTAACTTGGTCATGATTGGAAACGGCACAGATGGTCCTATCCTCTGTTCCTGTTGAGTCTCCTGGGCTGATAATTGTCTTTTGGTGAAATGAAAATAGGTCTTTGGTCAGTGAAAAGCTTTATAACTTGTACGCTTGTTTTATTCAGGAAAGCCATGCCTAAGGACTAGAATGTAAACAGTTTTTTTTTTTATTTTTATTTTTTTTTAAACAGTTGTTGAATTACATTTTAAAGAAGATTGGGCTGAGCCCCGGTGCATAAGTGGTTGAGTGCGGGAGACTGTGGCCCGCGGGCTTGGCGGTTCAAACCCAGCGGCGGCTCTCAGAAGCAGCACTGGGTAGTGCCCACAACCACCAGAGGCAGTGATGCCCCCCCCCCCAAAAAAAAAAAAAAAAGATTATTAGCAAGAAAGGGTGATTTTGGCCTTGGAGATATGTAGGAGTCTGTACTTCCTTAAATTATATATCCATGTATTTTATAGTTCAGTATATGTCAGATTGTGGACTTTGGCATGAGACCTAGGATAATCAACTGCTCTAAGAGATTATTTGCATATTCAGAGGCTGCATTTCCTCCTTTGTTAAGGCAATATCCTGTGAGGATAAGTTTAGATAGCACCCTTAACAGAATGTCCCTCAGGCCCCTGTTATCTCCAAGTTTCCAAGACCCCCAGTGTTAGCCAGCAGAATGTTAGGAAGCAGAGCCTGTCACCCTTAGGGGTTAGGGATTTGCAGTTTTCTACAGTTACCTGCCCTAGCATCGTTTGGTCAGTAGTAAAGAAATGGGAGTTAGGGCTAAGTCAGCTGTGGACAACTGGGATGGGACGTGGTTTTGAGTTTACATCTGCCCCTGGTCCTCAGAGTAGCTATTGGCCATTGACTGACCAACTATCGATCTGAACTCAGGGATGCTACAAGAAAGGTGTTCTCCTCCACTCCAGTTGCAGAGCCTTTGAAGAGCTCCACTAAGACATGAACCTCTTAGCAACCAAATGTCATTTTGAGTTGATTCAGTACCGCAAGTGTCAACTTTGCCACAGCTCCTCAGGTTTAACTGAGTTATGGGCGTTTTCACCTTGGGTGTTATATACTTTAATGCAACATAAGATTAGAATGCATTAATTTTTAACTGAAATTGATGGATTTGATTGTTTTCTGGAGTTGTATAGAATTTGGGATTGATGACCAAGATCTCAATAGTATGTCTAAAGCTGCAGCCATAGGTCAAATGACAAGAGTAAATTTCTTGCACTTGCATTCTTGGTTAAACAGAATATTTGTGAGCTAAAGCCTGCATAATGCAATAATCAATGAAATGCAGGGGTTAAATTTATAAGGAGCCAATCAGATTCGCAAATAGGAGGGAAATGCAGAGAAACCAATAACATCCATTTCTGAGACCTCTGTACCCAAAATGGGGTACAGATAATGGCCCCGCCATTGTGTGGAAGATTGCCAAGTGTGAGAGAGCAGTACACTGGTGGCTCCGTGGTAGAGTGCTCACCGTCCATGCCGGAGCCTGGAGTTCAGTTCCCAGCCAGTACATCTGCACAGCTGCCACCTGTCTTTCACTGGAGGTTTGCATGTTGTCATGGTGCCGAACATGTTCCGGTGAAGTTTACAGGACCAAGACACTACAGAACAACCCGGATGGCAATAAACCAAACCTACAGCTGAGTAGATTCCAGTTCATAACTACCTTACAGGACTGCCTCATAGGTTCCCAAGGCTGCAAATCTTTGTGGAGCAGATTAACACATCTTTATACAGGGCGTGACTGGCGAGTTCAAACTGCCAACCTTTGGGTTAACAGCTCAGTGGGTAACCACTGTGCCACCAGGCTTTTCACTTGCGATCAACCACTCAAGTCACCCAGTAGAAACCATTGCGATCACAGGGCCTTAATCGCGTTGTGCACGAGATTGCCATGAGTCAGAAGCCCAAATGGACCAAGAGCAAGAGACACTTAAGGGACAGAAGTAGAAAGTGGTCTTTGAGGTAAAGTTACTTTTTGAAATATCTGGAAGCAAACAGTTGTCTACCTCTGTGTATACAGGAAAGTTAGATCTGAACCATACCCCTGTAAGAAAATAAAGAGGCCATTTTGAAAAGATTTATTGAAAAGATCATTACAGTAATTTTTCAGTATTTTTATTTAAAAGTCATTACATCATAACATGAGTATACGGATTTTACTGAGTTAGTACAGTTACTGAGAAAATAACGTTTCAAGATGAGAATAGAGATTCCAATTCTACCCCGCACACAACCACTAGGCCACCAGGGCTCAGCCACCAAGACTAAGATTTAGAATGAACTACTTTATATCCTCAATGCATGCTTTCGTCTGGATATACTTGTCCATAAGTGGTTAGAACGGTTACAAACTCTCAACAGGTAAAACTAGAAGAGAAACAGAAGGCAGAACTTTTCTTCTTTTTTTAGATCTTTTCTCTTTCAATCACAAAATCCTAGGCCCACTGATTGCAATCTGTGGTTATTTAAATCCCCCTGCTCATTAAAAAGATTTCTTAGTCTTATTCTAGTTACTGGCTCAAATTTATAGGGAAAAATGTATAAAATAAAGGACCTATAATATTAAAACTTTCCAGAATGTGGAGAGTTCATAATGCCAATTCATTATTTCTATGCTCAGCTCAGCAGCAAAACCTCCCTGGGTTTGTTTTCTTCTGTAATATCATCTTTACTCATGAATTCACCCTGAAGAAATATTTACTACAATACTGAGTATCTACTCTGTGCCAGGTATCGAGGGTACCTGTAACGAACAGAAATGACAGGTCTTGCCCTTACGGGGGACCCTCCCTATAACGGAGGAGGTACAAGTTAAGTGAGGTACACGTTTACTTTGGGGAGTGTGTGGGGGATCATACAAATGCAGTAACAAATAATGACAAATGGCTTTGAATGAACAGTGAAGGTTGTGATAAATTACAAAAAGCTGACAATTTAAATTGTGGTGCCAGGAAAAAGAATTCTAAAACTAAGACCTTAAGGATAAATATAAATCATTTAGGCAAAGTGTCAGAGGGAAGAGAATCCCACACAGAAAATGGACGCTGAGAAGAAATTGGCGTGTTAAAAGTATAGGAAAACTGGGTGGTGGGAACACGGTGAGCCAGTAGGGAAAGTGCCTTGAGGTAAAATCTGGACAGCTGGAGAGGCCAGATATGCATGGTCTGAGTAAGAAGCTTTGATTTCAGTAGGAGCTTATTGAAAGTAAAGGAGTTAAAAAAGGGGTGGGGCTGAGCCCCGGTGGAGTTAGTGGTTGAATGCGGGACTATGGCCCGCAGACTTGGTGGTTCAAATCCAGGGACTGCTCTCAGGAGCAGCGCTGGGTAGCTCCCATGACCACTAGAGGGCAGTGATTTCCGCCCCCCCGCAAAAAAAAAAGAAAGTAAAAGGAGTAGGCTAGTTTGGTTGACATTTCAAAAAAAGAATACTCTCCTCTAGCTGAAACTCGGTGGCATAGTGGTTGTGCGCGGGACTGCAGCCCACAGGGTTGGCAGTTCAAATCCAGCAGCAGCTCTCCAGGAGCAAGACTGGGCTTTCTACTCCCACCAGGGCAGTGATGCACCCCCCCCCCCAAAAAAAATTATGCTCCTCTTAAAGGTAGAAATAATTGATCTATACTGGCAGTCCACATTCCCAACATTATTTGGAGTATGTAAGACTCAAGTTTCTTTTGTATTTTATCACCTTCTTTTACTAAAGTTGTCGCCACTGAATGGAAAACAAACACTGACTACTGTTGGGATGGTAGAGAAAGCCAGAGTGGCAAGCCCTGTTAGGACTATGGAGATGTCAGTGGATTTAAAGATGTTTGACTAGATTTGTGTGTGTGTGTGTGTGTATGTATATATATATATTTAATCATTTTATTGGGGGCTCATACAACTCATCATAATTCATACGTCTTATGCCAAACACATTGGTACATTTGTTGTCCTCATCCTCAAAACATTTGCTTTCTACTTAAGCCCTTGATATCAGCTCATTTTTCCCCTCCCTCCCTGTTCCACTCTTCTCTCCCTCATGAACCCTTGATAATTTATAAATTATTATTTTGTCATATCTTACACTGTCCAAGTCTTCCTTTACCCACTTCTCTGTTGTCCATACTCCAGGGTGGAGGTTATATGTAGCTCCTTAAGAGAGGATGCAATGATAAATCAAGATGGCTTCTAATTTCTGGTTTTGCAATTTCATGGAAATAGTAGTCAATTGGTTTTTTTTTTTGGTTTTTTTTTTTGGGGGGGGGGCGGGCATCACTGCTCTCCGGTGGTTGTGGGAGTCACCCAGCGCTGCTCCTGAGAGCCACCGCTGGACTTGAACCACCAAGCCTGCAGGCTGCAGTCCTGTACTCAAACACTTAAGCTACTGGGGCTCAGCCCCAATAGTAGTCAATTGTTAATTGAGAAAAGGACACGATTTGGGGGGAAGAAAAAGGAAGGTCCTATTTAGTGTTGGAACTGTGGGGTTCAGTATGCCTGTGATTCATTTGTATAGCGTATTAAGTAAGCAGGTGGAGATGTAGATTTGAAGCTCCACCCCAAGCCCCCTAGTCATTGAATCAATTCGACTTATAGCACTACCCAGAGCAGAGTAGGGCAGCCCCACCTGGTTTCCAAGGCTGAGAGTCTTTATGGACGCAAACCGTCTCATCTTTCTCTATCAGTGCAGCAGCTGGGTCTGAACTGCCAACCTTTCATTTAGTAACTGAGTCTGTGCCACCTTGGCTCCTTTTGAAGTTCAGGAGAGAGGTACAAATTTGTGGCATCACATCTATCATGGTTGATATTTAAAACCATGGGAATTGATGGAATTAACTAGGAAGGTAATACAGAATGAAAAAGGGACCCAGGTCTGATGTTCTTCAAATGACATTTGGAGGTCTAGAAGAGGAGGGGAAAAAAATCAAGAACACACTCTCCCTCATCCCACTTTACCCCCAAACCAATCAGGATGAAAAGTAGCGTGGTAGAATCATTAAAAATAATTAAAAATTCTCTTGGGGGCTGAGCCCCGGTGGCGTAGTGGTTGTGCGCGGGACTGCGGCCCACTGGGACGGAGGTTCAATTCCAGCAGTGGGGCTGGGCCTCCTACTCCCACCACTGGAGAGCATTGATGCCCCCCCCAAAAAAAAATTCTCTTGGAAATTGTCTGTTGTATGGCCCTGTTGCACCTTGCACTGTTGCCATAGTTTCTACCAGTATCCTTCTCTGGAAAATGTCTGCCAGTGCTGGTGATTAACATGAGCCACAGCCGTGTGTGTGTGTGTGTGTGTGTGTGTGTGTGTGTGTGTGTGTGTGTGTGAGAGTGAGAGAGAGATGTTGCAAAACAGTATTCTAGGCTTCGGAGAGGAGAGCAAGTGTGTTCAAATTCTAACATTCTGTTCAATGGTGTTCAAAACAACTAGATAGGTTGTATTTATTGAGAGGTAATTTTACACATTTTAGACTTTTGATGAAAATGAGACAAATACCTATGATCTCTGTCCCACCCCTGGAGCTGAGGTGCGAAACAAAAGAGATCTTGGTTTCTATAGGAAATAACTATAAACAAAGTCAATCAAAATTTTTTTTGAGAATTGGCCTTGCTATCCAAAAGATTAGTAGCCTTTTTAAATGTGCTTTCTTTTTATATATCACAAATAACACTGTATGGTAGTACATTTCTCCTGCTGAGAGAGAGTTCTCTACCTGTGCTGTTCATCAGCATGGCAGGCACTAGCAACATGTGGCTGCTGACCACACCACATGTGACCGAAGGACGGCAGTTTGCTCTTCCATTTTAATGGACATGTAAGTGACATGCACAATAGCATACAATTCGATGGCTTAAACACATTTGTTTTGTTTTGTTTTGTTTTGTTTTGTTTTGTTTTGGGCATCACTGCTCTCCGGTGGTGGGAGTAGGAGGCCCACTCTCACTGCTGGAATTGAACCTCCATCCCAGTGGGCTGCAGTCCTGCGCACAACCACTACGCCATCGAGGCTCAGCCCAGCTTAAACACATTTTAAAGAACTGCAGGGACTGCAGTTGCACTTGTTTTAAGCTTCATTAATTTGCAGTTCAGTAAGCCACATGCAGGTAGTTGGTGGCCGCCGCACTGGGCAACATAGAAAGCTATGTACATGCCCACGGTCAGGCAGGCTTCACTGTGGGGTAGAAGGGAGCCCAGCCCTCCAGGCTGCTGGCCTGGCATTTTCCTTGCAGCGTTCTGTCTCCTTGACCTTTGCAACTCCTGACTCTATCATGTGGTTTTCTGTTTTTTTGAGGGGGCCATCACTGCCTTCTGGTGGTGGGAGTAGGAGGCCCAGCCTTTGCTCCTGTGGAGCTGCTGCTGGAATTGAACCTCCATCCCAGTGGGCCGCAGTCCCATGCACAACTACTTCACCACCGGGGCTCAGCCTATCATTTGGAATGAAAGCATCATACCAAAGCATGTTTGGTTTTGATTTTGGTTTTGTTTTGTTTTTGTTTTTGAGTAAAGAATATCTTTAATGTTTGGGGGAAAAAGTGTAGCAGGGTTTTTTTCTCTTTTTTTCTGGGAACTGTGTTGCTGAGGGAAAGTCATTTATTTATTTTTGAACTGCCATGTGTTGCTCAGGAAAAGAGAATATAACCAAATTAGTGTGAGAGGATATGCACTGGTTATTTACATTTGCTGTCTTTTTCTTTCAGTGTTCCTTGGGTTTTCTTTTCCTGGTGACCCACTTATTCAGCCATTGGCCAATCTTAATAGGGTTGGTTCTAACCTAGTGTGATTTGTGGTCAAAAATCAAACCAGGTGCTATGAAGTGGATTCCAACTCAGATTGACCCTATGCATGTTCAAGTATAACTGTCCTTATTAAGGGTTTTAGTGACTGGCTTTTCATGGTTATGTCCAGACCATTCTTTTGAGATACTTGAACCTCTAATCTTTCATGTGGTTTCATATAGTTCTTGCCTACCTAAACCTGCCATTTCTCCCTCTCCCTCTTTCTCCCTCCCTCCCCCAACCTCCTCTCTCTTTCTGTCTTTTTCTATTTTCTCTTATTCTCTGGTCTTAATTGACCCACTTGTCTCACTAAAACTGAAGAAACGTTTTATGGGAGAAAAAAATTGGGAAAAAGTGCCGATCGATATAATAATATGGTTGATTATATCCTCTGATAAAAGAGAAAAAATATGAACTCAGGAGCATAAAAGGTGGCTTCAGAAAATTCATGAAACATACCATTACCATTTCCTTCCATTTACTACCACCAATCTTTTGAAGCCCCCCCCTTATATTTATTTCATTATTTTCCATATTAAATTTCATGTGGCAAAGATATCATTCTCACCTTATTTGTTTCCCTTTGAGAAGTTCATGTCCATTATGAAGCAATGAAATATAAATACAGTTGAGATAGCTATATAGATGATTTTTTATATTTATATTGTTTGAAAATCCTCTTATTCCATAATGGGCGTGATAATACACAGTATCTTCTTTTTTGTTTTTTTTTTTGGGCATCACTGCTCTCCGGTGGTGGGAGTAGGAGGCCCAGCCCCACTGCTGGAATTGAACCTCCGTCCCAGTGGGCCGCAGTCCTGCGCACAACCACTACGCCACCGGGGCTCAGCCCTACAGTATCTTTTTCTAAAGTATTTTATACACTGCACTTCAGTATTTTACTCAGCATGTGTCTGAAGTTGTTAAGGAAATTTCCTAATATTATTGGCCCACTTCCTTCCTTTTTTCGGGGGCGGGAGGCATCACTGCCTTCTGGTGGTGGAAGTAGGAGGCCCAGCCTTTGCTCCTGTGGAGCCGCTGCTGGACTTGAATCTCCGTCCTTGTGGGCCGCAGTCCTGCGCACAACCACTACGCCACGGGGCTCAGCTCCCATTTCCTTCTATAATCAGAGGAATACAGTTTCAAGCTTATTGGCTCTATGTGCTCTGTGACCCTGGAACAGAATGAAGTTAAATGGCCACGGGGGAGTTAAGCTATGAGGTTGATGTTATTTCATGCCAGTAATATGTTCTGACTAATTGAGTTATTAGTCCTACTCAAAGAACAGTAATGCATAGATATCAGTGGTCAGATAAAACTACTCCCCAAGGTATTTTACTAGTCATCTGGTATCATTTCCTCTCTTAGTATTAATGTACATTATGCTCACTCTTAGGATATTTTGAGGATGCTTCTTCTCTGGTTCCTTGAGCTTTTTGCATTACAAATTAAACATTTTAAAATACACACAAACACAGGAGTCATTGGGTTACAGACCAGTATCCTAAAGCTGTAATTACATGTCCATAGGAAGTTCACTGAAATATGAAACCACGTGTTATCCTTGATACTACCCTGTGCAAATTACTTGTTTCTTCTTTTCATTCTTTGACCTTTTTTACTGAACCATAATCTTATAAGAATAGCCAGTCTGTGGTATGAAGGGTCTAATAGCCTTTAGTTTTAAGTCTCTGCTTTGCTATTATCTAGACGTTTCAGAAAGAACAAGTGGATCCCCTGCAGATGAAATTGCAGCAGGTGAATGGACTTGGCCAGGGATTGATTCAGAGTGCGGGGAAAAACTGTGATGTCCAGGGATTGGAACATGACATAGAAGAGATCAATGCTCGCTGGAATACACTGAATAAAAAGGTGAGTGGCAAGGGTATATGACAAGGTACTGGGGATGGAGGCATAGAAGACAAGACAGTGTTTTAAAATCTAAAAGTGTGCTGGAACCTGAATGCAAATGAAAAGTTCTCACTTGCAATCTGTAATTGTTTAAAGGGGCCAGTAATTTAAAACTGCCCAGTGTCCTTCCTCATAATGAACCTCTGATCTGTGATCCAGGTCGCCCAGAGAATTGCACAACTACAGGAGGCTTTGTTGCATTGTGGCAAGTTTCAAGATGCCTTGGAGCCGTTGCTCAGCTGGTTGGCAGACACAGAGGAGCTCATAGCCAACCAGAAGCCTCCATCTGCTGAGTATAAAGTGGTGAAAGCCCAGATCCAAGAACAGAAGGTAAGTGAGAATGTTGGGACAGTGAACGTACCAGCTGTAGGGAGTGGCAGACGACACAGTTGCTTATAGTTTCAGGAGTTTTAGTAGCACCCTAACCTGTTTTGTGTGATCCTAAAAGGGAAAAGTGGAGGTTGATTTTGATCATCTTACTTTAATTTAGGCTAACTCCAAGATCAGTGGTGTAAACATAGCCCCATCCAAAGGAGACGATGAGACTGTGCGCTCTCATAATGATTTACAGTCGGGGGAAATTCTAAGGTTACTTTGAATTGGAGTCAGCTCATTGGCAGTGAGTTGAAGTACTTTAATCTTGTAACATGGAAGCAACCACCAACTCAAAACAGCATTTTGAATTGGCCAAATCTGAACAAGGTTTCTTTAAAATGTTAGAGAGGGCAAGTGTTATTCTGCGAACTAAAATGTGTCCGACCCAAACCTGATATACATACCAAAGCTGGACAATGAAAAACACCAAAGAATTGGTGCCTTTCAAATTACAGTGATGGTGAAGATTATTAAATTCACCATACCATGGATTGGGCGTGCCCTGTTGGTGTAATGGTTTCCAGTTTGGCTGCAACCCCCAGGGATGACAGTTTGAAACCACCAGAAGCTCCTGGGGAGAAAGATTGAGTTTTCTACCCCCTTGCACGGTTATCGTCTTGGAAACCCACAAAGTATTGATGTGAGTCAGCACTGAGTTTATATACCATGGGCTATTAGAAGAACAAACAAATATACCTTGGAAAAACAACCAAAATGCTCTTGAGAATTGAGGATGATGAAACTTCTCCCTTAATTTGGACATGTTATCAAGAGGGACCAGTCCTTAGAGAAGGACATCATGTTTGATAGAGCGTCAGTGAAAAAGAGGATGACCTTCAAGGCTGGGGTGTGGTATCGTGGCTGCAACAATGAACTCCAGCATAGAATGATTGTGAACGTGGTGCAGGGCTGGCCAGTAGTTTGTTCTGTTGTACATTGGGTTGCTGAGTCGGAACCAACTCAGTGGCACTGACAGCTTTAATCTACTCGCTTACTACCGTGGCACTCATTGGAATAAGCGATTTTATTTGTTCATGTATTTTGATCTTTTTTGGGGGGGGGCATCACTGCCCTCAGGTGGTGGGAGTAGGAGGCCCAGCCTTTGCTCCGTGGAGCTGGAATCGAACCTCCATCCCAGTGGGCCACAGTCCCGCGCACAACCACTACACCACCGGGGCTCAGCCCCCTATAAACTTTTCATATGAGTAGTAGTAACTACGCAGCCCCTCATGTTTTGCCTCAAGGATGGGGCTAGAGGGGAAGAAACACTAATTCAATTCAAGATTTGTTGACTTTCCCCCCCCATTCCTGTTTTATTCACACCAAAAAAGGAGTTTTCATTTTCTAATTCTCTTTAAATGTGTATTTAATAGTTACTCCAGCGGCTCCTAGATGATCGAAAGGCCACAGTAGACATGCTGCAAGCAGAAGGAGGCAGAATCGCTGAGTCCGCAGAACTGGCTGATAGAGAGAAAATCACTGGACAGCTACAGAGTCTGGAAGGTAGATGGACTGAGCTACTCAACAAGGCAGCAGCCAGGTAAGACCAAAAAGGAGGGCTTTAAAGATTGAGTCCAAGACAGTTTATTTGATCTTATTTTTGATCTGCTGACATGAAGATGCTCTCGGAGGTTCTAGAATGACTTATACAGTGTTTCGTGACTTTTGTCTTAAAGAGGAAATAGTGTTCAGAGATAAACCTCATGACCACAGTCACTGTTAGGAAATGAGCTTGAGCTCCTCCATAAGTCTCAGGACTAGAAGACTCCCTGGACAGTCCCTGTTCTGCTGCAGTACAATCACAGTCCCTATGACATACACGTAACTCCTACCATCCAGGATTTAAAAAACTGATTGTTGTCCCCCACTTTTTTTGGGTGGGGGGCATCACTGCCCCTGGTGGTCGTGGGCACTACCCAGTGCTGCTCCTGAGAGCCACCGCTGGATTTGAACCGTCAAGCCTGCGGGCCGCAGTCCTGCACTCAACCACTATGCCACCAGGGCTCAGCCCCCCTTTCATATTTATAAATAATGTTTATGATTCTTGGAATTGACTTCATGTGTCTTTTTTTATTAATTAAGCCTAATATTTGCATTAGTTGTTTTTTCATCTAGTCATTTGTTTGTGATCCTGTTTAATAAATGATCATTGAAAAGATATCAACTTTTAGCTTAAATGTCCCAGAGACAGGCAGTATCCTTCCTTGCTTCAAACAAATGCCTTTTCTTGTCATAACTCTAACTTTAATCATCTGAATTTAATATGCCAAATGGTTATCATAGCTGGTACTTTATACTGTTCTCTGCTTTAAAAATAAATTCCACCTAATTAGAAATCATGCAAGTATTAGAATTGATCACTTACTATGCTATCCTTTAGGTTTTCTGTAGTTAACAACAATTTTCACGTAATTACCATTCTGTTCACTTTTTCCAGCTACCCATGACCCACTTATTTCTTATTTGAGTTACAGTTAATAAACATTTATTAAAGTTTCACTTCATCGTATTAATGGGAGATAATGAAAATGAAAGGCTGTAATTAGATTTCCAGATCTCCTCTGCCCATTTTCTTCTCTTTTTGTTCATTTCCCGTAGCCCAGCTTAAAACCTCCTCACGCTCATATTTTTCCTTCGTTCACACCCCACATCTATTAGGAGGCTTAACCCTGCCCATTTTTGCTTTTATGTTGTCCTTTATATTCTCAACTCAAAAGCCCAGGACTCAGGAGCTCTCTCCCTTGGACTGCCTCCTAAGTACTTTGCTACCACACCTTTCCCACTTCCCCTCAGGCTTTCCCCCTCCTCTGACCAACCTCTCCATCTTTTGACTAGGGGTGAAGCTTTTTGGGGGGTGGTGGTGGGGGTTTGAACCTTCTTTTGAATACATCTCTGCTTGTATTTTTCCATCTCAAACACATTTAATAGCTCCCTATTGTTATAAAGCAAAATCTAAACCTTTTAATCCAACATTCAAAGCTTTGAACTCTAATTTATCTTTGACTCCAACTTATCTTTCTTAGTTCCTATTATTTTTCTCCTTCCTTCAGTTATAGTCAGCGGGCTGAGCCCCTGTGGCATAGTAGTTGTGCGCAGGACTGCGGCCCACTGGGATGGAGGTTCAATTCCATCAACAGCTTCACAGGAACAAAGGCTGGGCCTCCTACTCCCATCACCAGAGGGCAGTGATGCCCCCTCCAAAAAATTATAGTTAGCTATATTCTAGTTTTCAAAATATTTTGTCAATTCCCTAAAGTCTTTTACTTTGTTGAGGGCATTAGACTCCTTGAAATGCCTTTCTCCCATCATTTCCCCTCTTCTCTCCTCTGAGGCTTTTTTCTATTCCCTAGTATAAAGTAACATCTTCTAATTACCATGCCTCTTTCTCTGTTCCTGTGTGTAGATATGGTCATTACTTTTTGTACTTATACCTGTGCTTCATGAGCTCTTAAAATCATGATTTCTTTGTAATGTACCTTTTTTTTTCACTCTTTTTACAGTACCCAATTTTATCTTCACCACCTAACCAGTATAGCAAGAAAAGCTACATTTGTTAGACACATTAAAAAAACTTTTAAATGGATTCCCTAACCTTGGATTTTTGTGCTTCTAAGTTATTTTAACCTGGCTGAGCCCTGGTGGCCTAGTGGTTGTGTGAGGACTGCGGCCCACAAGGTTGGTACTTTGAAACCAGCAGCCACTCTCCGGGAGCAAGACTGGGCTTCTTACTTCCACCAGGGCAGCGAAGCCACAAAAAAAAAAAAAGTTATTTTAACCCTTCTCTTTGTTACTGCAGATCATATATAGACCCCTGAACTTTCAGATTCTAAAAGCACAGATAAGACAGATTTGAAAATTGTAAAGAGGCAATTTTAAAAAATGATACTTCAGTTTAATTACAATCTTTACATGCTTCAGTTGGACTAATTGAAGTTATTTTAAAGACTGACATAAGCAAAATAGGAAAGTCTGTACTTATATTGACAGTTAAAATTGATAACAGTAGCTTTTCTTTATATTGAAATGTAATAAGCATTTCAGATAATCAAGATTTTTCGATTTTTTTTTTTTTCCGCATCACTGCCTTAGTGGGAGTAGGAAGCCCAGCCTTGCTCCTGTAGATCTGCTGCTGAATTTGAACCGTCAACCCCGTGGACTGCAGCCCGCGCCCCCCCCCCCCCACACACACAACCACTGCACCACCAGGGCTCAGCTGATTTTTCAATTTTTAAATTACTTTTCATTAAAATAAATTTGCCAGTGGTAGCCACCATAGATGGCGCTCACACAAGTGTTCAGTATAGGTTTGTTTCACCTTTGAAGTGCACCGTATACTTCAATCTTTTCAAGCAACAGATCGTGTAGTTTGTTTATAGGCATCATTGTTAATCTTTATGCTGACAGAGTTTTCTCGTGATTTTTTAGTTTTTCTGATTCTTTAGCCTGCTTCCGAGATCCTGACTTCCCTCTCCCTTTGGATATTTTATACCTATAGAATATTTATTATTGCGTATTTTTTACCTTTTCTAACCCTATCCAATATATCTACAATTCTGTTATTTGTTCCCCTTGAGTGGGGTATACCATCTTTTATTTAAAAACAACAACAACATTTTATTGGGGGCTTCTACAACTCTTATTACAATCCATACATCCGTCCATTGTCTCAAGCACATTTGTACCTTTGTTGCCATCATCATTCTCAGAAGGTTTTCTTTCTACCTTTGCTCTTGCTACCAGCTTACCTTCTTTCTGTTGACTTGAATCTGTGCTCACAAATTCAGCCATTCTGAAGCCGCTTATGTCTTAAATCTGGAGTGAAAGTTATATTCTGAAGGTTGAAATTCCTGAAAGTCTGATTTCCAATCGCCTTCACTTACAGTAAAGTAACAGTGGCAGAGAGAGAATACTGGAAGACATTTTTTAGCCTCTTTAAATTGTCTTTCAATCACATGTTCAGATGATACATAGGTTGCATTCCATTTTGATGTATATCAGTATGTGGTATGAGGAGGAAGAGCACTGAGGTTAGAAGATGCCATTTTAGTTCTCATTTTTCATTTCTACTTCTTGAGTAACTTGAGAAACTTTTTAGATTTCAGTTTTCATTTGTTCTTTTGCCATAGTGAGGATAATTACCTATGACTTAACAAGTTTATGACAGAATAGATAAATATATTTCAAATATGCCTATTATGGCTACCGTTGACTGCTGATATTTAAACTCTACCTCATAAAGACTGGTCTTTTGTTGAACGTGGTACTGTGTTAAAAGTCTTAGTGTGACTTCTTGTCTGAGCATCTTGTTTTAATTCTGTAGGCAAAAACAGCTGGAAGATATCCTGGTTCTGGCCAAACAATTCCACGAGACAGCTGAACCTATTTCTGACTTCTTATCTGTGACAGAGAAAAAACTTGCTAACTCAGAACCTGTTGGCACTCAGGCTGCCAAAATTCAACAACAGATTGTTCGGCACAAGGTAGGAGTGTAGTTAGAGTAAATGGAAGCACGGAATGGGAGTGAGAAACCCTAGAAATAAGAAAATGACCTGCAGGCACTCTGGAAAACATGTTCTGTGGCATCTTTTTATGTTTAATTTAAATGTAGTCAGATTATTAATTGCAAAAGTCACAGTCTTGAAACAAAAATAGACATTGACTACTAGGGCTGCCACCACACATAAAAATTTGTTTCCAATTTTTATATTTATCCTGCAGTAGGCGAATTTTTATGTTGCTATTTAATTTGTTATATCATTTGTTATTCATTGTTTTATGTTTTCATTTGTTTTGTTTCTGTTATTCATTTTTTCCACTCTGGATTTCCAGGCTCTGGAGGAAGAAATAGAAAGCCATGCAACAGATGTGCAGCAGGCAGTCAAAATTGGGCAGTCCCTCTCCTCCCTGACATGCTCTACAGAACAGGGTGTGCTCTCAGACAAACTAGACTCATTGCAGGCCCGATACAGTGAAATTCAAGACCGATGCTGCCGGAAAGCAGCTCTGCTTGAACAGGCACTGTCTAATGCTAGACTGTTTGGGGAGGATGAAGTGGAGGTGCTCAACTGGCTGGCTGAGGTTGAGGACAAGCTGAGTTCAGTGTTCGTAAAGGATTACAGACAGGATGTCCTGCAGAAGCAGCATGCTGATCATCTGGTATTCATGTTTTCCATTATTATTGGTTATGTTACTAGTTCTTTTGTAATTTTGATTCATATTTATTTCTCTTTTCTCATTCTAAACACTTTGAGTTTACTTAATACATAAGTTAGAAACTTGAGTTATTTATTTTTATAAGGTCATGGAAATACTTGTGTTGAATAAAATCACATCAGTAATCCCAGAAGAAGGTACAAAGTAAAAACTGGGGCCATCTCAAGTGCAGCATGTGTTGTATCTCATTAATGGTGTCTCTAGTTTTCATTTGAACAGTTTCACAGATGAGAAAGTCCTTGGACAAAACTCAGTCTGCCCAAATAGTGCCCAGTATTTGATAAAACTGATAGAACTTTTTTAATGTATCTAGGTCTTCATTTCCTCAAAGTTCTGTAAGTGTTCTAGGTCTTTCCTCTCTCATTTCATGTTAATGACATCTCGCTCCCAGGCTTTTAAAATAGGTAAAGCTGCATTTTGGGGTTTGTTTTTATTTAACCATTTTAAATTGCTCGGTTTCATTGATTTCAAATATTTAGAGTTTTCAACCAGAATTCTCTCTAAGCCTCTTGCTAACTTTCTTTTCTTGGGCTCTCTTCTCACTCTTTATTTTGGGCTTAGTAGATGTTTTTTTTTTTCTTTTTGGGGGGGCATCACTGCTCTCCGGTGGTGGGAGTAGGAGGCCCAGCCCCACTGCTGGAATTGAACTTAGTAGATGTTTTTGATGTGTTTCACTTTTTCCTTTCTGGGATCCAGGTTCAGTACCAATAAATTGGTGAAGCTAATCTAAATCCCTTCTTACCTAGTAAAAAGGAAAGCTTGCCTTTCTGTATATAAGTGAATTACTTTGGATTATTCATGAAGATCACCAAAGAAATAATGAAGAATCAAGTATCTGATATTAAAAAAACAAGCAACTAACCTGGAATTCATCTGAAAAGATCACCTCTCTAAATAGGCTCTCTCAAAGATCTTAAGTGTCTTTCAGTTCAGTTTGCCATTGTTTGGGGTTTAATGCTATTCTTTTCCTTTCAGGCTTTAAATGAAGAGATTGTTAATAGGAAGAAGAATGTAGATCAAGCCATTAAAAATGGTCAGGCTCTCCTAAAACAGACCACAGGTACTTTGAAAAATGCATCTCAACACCTCTTTTGTCACAGAGATATCACATCTCCAGGAAAGTAAGCCTCGGCCACTTCCCTTTGATAAATGAGGATCTTCAAGCATACTCATTGTATTAGCATGTGCAACAAGGCTGGCAAAAGATGTGTTTCTAGTCTTTTGGAAGTATTGTCTCTCATCAAGTTATGTATAATGTCTTTCCTTAACTGCTCTCCTCCCATAATTGATAATATCGAATGCCAGAATTCACGAAAGGGTGGACGGAACCTCTTGAGACCTGCAGTTAAAGTTCAGGTCTTAATCTGTATGTGGCTTCATCTATTATTCTTTACAATGAAATCACTCTCACTGTGAAAAAATAAAGGTGTTATTTTAAGAAAAGAAGATTAAAGTAAAAGTGACCAGATTTTAAGTGGGACATCATTGACCGGAGGACGGGGGAGGGTTTTTGATTAAAAATCTGGTCTATATGGAGCAACAAAAATTTTCATAGAATGCAAGAATAGTATTGTAACATACCTACTTTCATTTTTTTTTTTTGGGGGGGGGGGGGGAATCACTGCTCTCCGGCGGTGGGAGTAGGAGGCCCAGCCCCACTGCTGGAATTGAACCTCTGTCCCAGTGGGCCGCAGTCCCGCGCACAACCACTACGCCACCGGGGCTCAGCCCCCAATAAAGACTATTTCTATAGGAAATTAAAATATTCATGCACATGGATTATTGAGTTCAATAAAAAGAAATTGTCCTTTTCAATTAATGAGCAAAGAATATAACTCAGAATTTCTTTTTTGTTTTGTTTTGTTTTTTGGGGGGCATCACTGCTCTCCGGTGGTGGGAGTAGGAGGCCCAGCCCCACTGCTGAAATTGAACCTCCGTCCCAGTGGGCCGCAGTCCCGCGCACAACCACTACGTCACCGGGGCTCAGCCCTCTACTTTCATTTTTCAAACACTGCGGGACATTGTTAAATTATTAAAGCGGGTTGTCTGGTCACTTTAGATTAAAGGGATTCCCACCGACCCATCCCTTGCCATCGAGTTTGATTCCAACTCATAGTCACCTTGTAGGACAGGGTAGAATGCCTTAGGATTTCTGGCAGTAAATATTTACGGGAGCAAAGAGACTCCTCTGTTTCTCAAAGAGCAGCTAGAGGTTTGAATCAACAACCTTGCAGTTAGCGGCCTGATACCACCAGGACACCTTCCTTCATGGTGGGGGCGGGTGGCCAATCACTGCCCTCTGGTGGTCGTGGGAGCTACCCAGCACCGCTCCTGAGAGCCGCCGCTGGATTTGAACCACCAAGCCCGCGGGCCACCGTCCCACACTCAACCACTTACACCACCGGGGCTCAGCCCCATCTTTAGATTTCTTAAATATGTATAATTGTGTTCTGTGTTTCACAGGCGAAGAGGTATTGCTTATCCAGGAGAAACTAGATGGAATAAAGACTCGTTACACGGACATCACAATCACTAGTTCTAAGGCCCTCAGAACATTAGAGCAAGCTCGACAGCTGGCTACCAAGTTCCAGTCTACTTATGAGGAACTGACTGGGTGGCTGAGGGAGGTGGAAGAGGAGCTGGCAACCAGTGGAGGGCAGTCGCCCACAGGGGAGCAGATTCCCCAGTTTCAGCAGAGACAGAAGGTGAGCTGTCATCCCACACTGCGAAAGTAAAAACAGTCCTCTTCTTCAGATCCTTAAGTTTCATTGCCAACTATCTCCACCTTAAATCTAGACCAAAAGTTCTTGGCCCCCTGCTTTCTTATTTACTCATGGACCTAAGAAAAGACAAACCAAAGAAGACTTATTTTTGGCTAGAAAAAAATATATATTGAGTGTCAGATCCCTAGGAAGTTCCCTTTTTACCAACATTTTAGACTTTATTTTCATGGTTCATTAGAGAGCACTTCATGGTCCTATTGGATTCTAATGAAGGACCTAGTACAGTGTTCTAGATAGACAATGAGAAACCCTGTATAAATGCTTTTTAATGCCTATGTTTAAAGCATTATCTATTATTTCTATTGAAATAGAAAAAAAAATGGAGTGCTATTTGTTTCACCCAGGGTCAGTGTGACTCAGGAAGTCTTGTAGACAGTTTTAAAGAAGCTGCAGCTAAGCCTAAAGGCAGGCTGCTGAAGGATTGAAAATTTTAAGATAAGGAAAAACAAACAAGAAAAGAGGTCAGCACCCTGCTGAGAGGTGTGGTGACACTAACACGTTCCACCAGCACAGCTGCTGATGTGCTTTCTCTAGCACGGTGCAGCCTGAAAACTGCCTCCCTTCCCTAGGAGTTAAAGAAGGAGGTCATGGAGCACCGGCTGGTGTTGGACACCGTGAATGAAGTGAGCCGCGCTCTTCTCGAGCTGGTGCCCTGGAGGGCCAGAGAAGGGTTGGACAAACTTGTGTCTGATGCCAACGAACAGTACAAGCTGATCAGTGACATTATTGGACAAAGGGTGGATGAAATTGATGCTGCTATTCAGAGATCACAGCAGGTAATGTTGACAACACCTCTGCATTGATACTGTAGGTAGTGGGGAGCTGTAAGGTACGATACCATGACCCCTGTAAAAATAGAAGCTCAAGAGGAGGAATGTTGAGACCACATTAAGGCTCAGGTCCAACAAATCTATTTCACTGACGGCAAGTAATTGGAGAGACGTTTGTGATGATGGTCCCAGGTTTGATTGAGTAATTCCAAAGTACTTGACCCTTTTGGTTAGAGAACAATGTGAAGAAGAGTGGGCCTTTTTTTTTTTAAACTATTCTTTCTCAGCAAGTAGATTGCCATTACAGTAGATAATATCTAGATCCCAAAGTTCCAAATGTATCACAATCTTAGTTTCGTATAATCGACCGCCATAGCTTTAGATGGGAGAGGCAAAGGAGCCAAGAACTATAATTACTATCAAATATGCTAACCAAGATGGCAGAGCCATCCAGAATAGATTCCCTCTCAGTAAACACAGGTGTCATATTTCCCTCCAGTTTTTCTTCCTACTTGCTTTCTGAAATGAAGGTATTTTCTTTGTAGCTGGATATAGACCTATTGTGTTGTAGCACAAAAATAGGGTAGCGTGAAACCTTGGGTTCATAATGATAGAACAAATGCTTTCTGAACCACACCGATGTTTGCTCTCCTCCAACTATTTCCCCCAAAAGTGTCTTCTTGCTAAACCCTCGTCTTGACCAGTTATTCCAGTACAACATTTGTCCTGTGTGGAAGACCTTACTTTCTCTTTAAATATTTTGTAAGTTGATAAAATTGAAGAGGAAGAGATAAAAGATTAAAGAACACTCCTGAAAAAGCAATTGTGTAAAGCGTGTTCTTGGGTATCTTTCTCTTTTTTTTTTCTTCAGCATTTATTTTACCGTTTTATTGGCACATAATTTACGTATCATCGAATTGAATAGTTCAGTCATTCAAACATTATCTAGGGGGAATTGTACATTCACCACCACATCTATCCTAGGACATTCCCTCCTCCCATGGTTGATTCACCTCCAAAAGGAGCTGTGCAATTGTGATTAGCTCTAGTGCTCCCTCCCCCTTGGGTCATCTTTGGTACTACATACAAGTCCAGCTGTCATAACTGTTTAAGGGTTTTGGATCTTAACGACTCAGCTGTCTGATGCCATGTGAAATATATGTAAGCCTCTGAATAGGACTAATGTTCAATGTCTGGGTAGGAGAGGGGTTTGAATCTTTATGAAAATACTCTCGGGCTGAGCCCCGGTGGCATAGTAGTTGTGCGTGGGACTGCGGCCCACTGTTGGACCACTGTGCGAATTCTGTAACTTCTTTCTAAAGAAATTACAATATTACTCCCACCACTGGAGAGCAGTGATGCCCGCCCCCCCTCCCCCAACAAAAAGAAATTACAATATGATTAATTCATTTGCCTGCATTTTTATTTTATTAAATCCTCATTTTGGCTTTTCTTTTTTTTTTTTTAAGTTTTTTTTTTGGGGGGGGCGGCATCACTGCTCTCCGGTGGTGGGAGTAGGAGGCCCAGCCCCACTGCTGGAATTGAACCTCCGTCCCAGTGGGCTGCAGTCCCGCGCACAACCACTACGCCACCGGAGCTCAGCCCCTTGGCTTTTCTTTGTGAACTATGAAACTATATTAGAAAATCCAGGTCTCTCTCTTTTGAATAAATTACGCTTTAACAGGTAAGACTTTAGCTCTTTGTAACTTGTTACTTTATTCTCCAAATACTTTTCTTAGTATGAACAAGCTGCTGATGCAGAACTAGCTTGGGTGGCTGAAACCAAACGAAAATTAATGGCCCTTGGGCCAATTCGCCTTGAGCAGGACCAGACCACCGCTCAGCTTCAGGTACAGAAGGTAAGTGTAACACCATGTGTAACACTGTTTCCTGAGTTAGGAGAACTAGTGCGACTGAGAGTTTCTCATATCCCAAGTCAAGTCAAACGAGTCTTTATCATACTGATAGATAGAAATTAATTTTATGAATATGTGGGGTAAGAAGAATGATATTGTTTTGTGAGAAGGGAGAAATAGGCTCATTAATTCAGAGTACTCAGCAATTTAGTATAATTAGCAATTTCATGGCCAGTATTTAGGGAAGATTTTTTTCGTTGGCTACTAAAAGACTTTGAAGATGTGTAGATAGGCAAGAGACCAAACTTCTGAGGAACAAATCTGGTGTTTGATATTGCTGTAAAGCAAAGATTGTACCATAGGGTAGGTCTAACTTTTTTCACAAGCTGATTTTGTACCAATGCAAGAGTACCCTTTTACTTCTCGACTTAACTATGGTATACTTTCCACAGGCGTTCTCCATTGACATCATTCGGCACAAAGACTCAATGGATGAACTCTTCAGTCATCGAGGTGAAATCTTTGGCACATGTGGGGAGGAACAGAAAGCTTTGTTGCAGGTATTACAGAGTATCTACTAAACTTGTATCTGTTCACCACAGCAATGTTCTCTTACTGATAAATGCCTTCCAGTATGCAAACATCAATAATTTCTGCACATCCTTGCATTTAATTGTTGCCTGTAGATTATCTTATCTTACTTGTGGTGAGTTAGGAATGTTGTTGAATTAGAAGACTGTTTTCTTTTAATCTTTATCACTAATGGTGGTTTTAAAACCCACTTCCGTGTTCCGTGTTCATAGTCATCCTTGTTGAATAATGTAACAGGAGTCACTGTGAGCCATAAGTTCATAAGGAAGGAGTTTTGAGTAGTTTTTAAGGTATTTATTACAGCTTTGCAGAACCATTTACAGATAATAATCGCTTCTCTAGGTCTTTCTAAAAAGGCATATTCATTTCTAAGAGAGAGAATAGATGACTAGAAAGTTTGTGGAAAAATTTGTAATCCCCATATAGTTCATAGACCAGTTTGGTTTAAAAAAAATTTTTTTTATAAAACATGTGGTTAAAAGAACCAACAACAACAAAAAACCCAAAACAAATAAACAAGCGTGGTTAACCTCATTTCCTGCAAAATTATCATCATACCTGACTGAGCTATTCATCCCAAATATAAGAAACAAAAATGCCAGGTTTGTGGAGACTTGTTTGTCAAAAAAAAACAAATGAAAGAATCTAATGGGTAAAGACTTCATTATAGCCCCTAAAAGCCCCTATTTAAACAATGCCTTGTCTAAATTCGTCTATCATTACTGAACAGTTCATTTTCCTGTGTTCTCACGCCATTTTATTGCTTTTAAAAATATTTTTCTTAGGAATTTGGGAAGTGATATGTATCTCTGATGCAAATTTTTAGAATATCAGATAAGAATAAAAGATCACTTAGAATCTCGGGAGGTTAATCCATATTTTTGAACATTTTAATGTATATCTCTTTAGACTCTTTAGACTTTTTGGTGTATTTATAAGTTGGTGGGGGCATTTTGAGGATTCATAATCATTAATATTTTTTGCTTTTGTTTTGTTTTGGCTCAAAGGAAAAAACAGAGTCTCTAATCCAGCAATATGAAGCCGTAAGCCACCTCAATTCAGAGCGCTATGCCCGTCTAGAACGGGCACAGGTATTGGTAAACCAGTTTTGGGAAACTTATGAGGAACTCAATCCCTGGATTGAAGAAACCCGGGCGCTTATAGCACAGTTACCTCCTCCAGCAATTGATCATGAGCAGCTCAGACAGCAGCAAGAGGAAATGAGGGTAAGGAACAAACCGAATTATATTTTATTTCAAATGGGGTCCACAGTTCACTCAGCAATACGTTGTTAGTGCCTACTCGGTGTAAGTTCCACATTAATGAAGTTAGTTCTTTATTGGTTAAAATTTCTTTGCACAATGGAAGTGCATATTATGAATTATTTTCTGTACTTTTAGCATGAAGGAAAGTAAGATTATGGATATGGGGATTGAGCTGAAGTAAAGGTATAGCTAAATAAAAAACAACAGGCTCTAAAGTCTTGCTGAGGCGGGGCTATTGTTTGACAGAGCTGGAGTTGGGTAGCTTTTCACTTGGTAAGATACCAAATGGAGTACGTACGCACATTGAGAAGTGCCAGGCAGCTTCTGATGCGTAGATTAAAGGAAAATTGTAGTTTATTTCAATTCTCACTATTAATATAGTTAACATTAAGAATACTTTTTACGTGTTTATTTTATTTCTGGTGTATGGCTTGTACTGATCCCTATCCCCATATTTCTATAAATGGAATGTGCAGATAGCCACAAGCCATTATAGAACCAGATATGTTTCTGTTCACAGAATATGCTGCTGGGTGTCTCATTCTGTGAGGGTGGCAGCTGGTAAACCTTGGAATTAACTGTATAGTTTGTAGCAGAACTTATTAGTACAGAGGAAAATGAGATAAAGTGGTACATGGGTAAGGTAGGGAGCATAAGAGGTATGCCAGAATCATTTTTTGGGTGATAAGAAACCCAAGCGGGCGTTTTAAAATTAGGACATTCAGGTAGTGCCAAAGCATAAAATTTGGTTGTTTTTTGTTCTCCCAAAATGACAAGATGCTAGGGCTTGCTGACTTTTAACACTTTAGACTGTTCCTCTCAAAGCTATCAGTTGCTTATTAAGGTCTCTGAAATGATATAAATGTGCTCGTGTTTTAATTCTTTCTTCTTACATAGCAACTAAGGGAGTCCATTGCTGAACACAAACCTCATATTGATAAACTACTGAAGATAGGCCCCCAGCTAAAGGAGCTAAACCCAGAGGAAGGGGAGATGGTGGAGGAAAAATACCAGAAAGCAGAAAACTTGTATGCCCAGATAAAAGAGGAAGTGCGCCAGCGGGCCTTGGCTCTGGACGAGGCCATTTCCCAGTCTGCTCAGGTATGTGTGTTTTGAATTCTTACAACCTTCAACTGCCTTTCAGTATTAGCAAAATGCCATCACCGTATCAGGCGTGCTTCTGTGTCCAGGAGGACCTTGACCAGTATGCTGATGATGCATTATTGATAGACTAGAAAATATTAACTATATCTGCATCTGCACTCCAAGGAGTATTAGTATACTGATAGCCATTAGGAGGGTAAATGCCTCTTGGCTAGTATATTGTCTGTTAATAGTTTCTCTGAAGACTTTCTCTTTTAGCAGGGATGATTTGGATAAAAGCATCTTACAGACTTCTGTTGGGCCTGTTAGCTTTGAGAGTTAGAGTAGCAGCACATGAGTCTTCTTAGTTAAGAGGCCACAAGCTAGCTTTTAATTCCAAGAGAGGTGCTTGGGTTGGGAGAAGTAAAAGCCAAGGAGAAGTATAAGGCAGCAGCAGTTGAGTTTAAAGCATGTAACTGCATACTCTTCAACTAATATATTACTGTCGTGATACTTTTGCCATGTCTGTGGATATTTTATTCCTATGTTTGGTCAGTATTCTTGGTTAATATTTGTACTTACTCAAGTTTTTCCCCCCACCTTCCATCCCATCTCTCACTCACATTGTGGAATGTGTTACTTTGTGTTGTTGCTGCCTGCACCTGTCTTCCCCACATCGTCACATTTCATTGTTGTGTTGACCGCGCCCACCATTACAGATTTCAGAGGTAAGGTACTCGCTCTTGTTGGGATTAGGGTGTTCTTATAAAGCTGAGAATCCAAGTCGTTACCTATAAGAAAATATCCTTCAACCCTAGCGGAATAAGTATTAATTAATTATTGATTAATTGTCTGAGGGAGCAATCATTGAGAAATGACTTTGTTAAGGGAAGCCCATATTTTACCCATAGGCACTTAAAGTAATAATCCGTGCTCTTATGAAGGAACACAGAGCTGTAGTTACCAGAGCTCTTTTGAGAAAGCTTTTGTTAAAAGAAGATAAGCCTATATGTCGGGCTGCCTTTCCTCCTCCTCCACTTGAGGCTATAAATGAGGATTTTACAATTGTCATGGTTTTGAAAGTACCAGCAATGTGAGAAGCTAGTTCAGTTGACCTTTTCAATGATCTATCCTTATAGCAACATTTTAATTTCTCACAGTTTCATAGGGTGGGTTGTTAAATTGCATGCCCTGGTATGTTTAGACTCCTAGTTGCATGCATACTGAATTCCCTGCCAATTTACACAACTGGCAGAGGGCATCTAACTTGTCAGTCTAGTTTGTTGCATGCAGCTTTCCTCTGAGATTTTGACACTGACACCAGTTTCAGTCTTGTCCCTTTTTCGTCACATTTGTTGGAATGTTTTGATCGCAATGACCTGAGTTGATTTCTGTTATATTAATTTCTTTTTGGTCATTAAACATTTACATTGGGGTTTTTGTGTGTGTGTGTGTGAGCTAGCTCTGGCCAAACCCAACACCCAACAGCTATCAGAGTACTTGGCAGGGGATAGTACAGGCTATCCTAAACCGTAGTAGGTTACACCCTGGTCTTAACCCCTAACATTCCCCCTAAAAGTCTGATGGAATTATTGTGATGGCTAAACAGTTCAACATTTGTTTAGTTCCATGATAAAATTGAGCCCATGTTGGAGACTCTGGAGAATCTTTCCACTCGCCTGCGCATGCCACCATTGATCCCTGCTGAAGTGGACAAGATCAGAGAGTGCATCAATGACAATAAAAGTGCCACCATGGAGCTAGAGAAGCTGCAACCTTCCTTTGAGGCCCTTAAACGCCGTGGGGAAGAGCTCATTGGGCGATCTCAGGGAGCTGACAAGGATATGGCTGCCAAAGGTGCTTGATTCCTCTACTTCATTTTAAAGAAAGTCAAGAGAGTGAATTATGAGTTGTGATCATCACCCATATCCCACCAAATATATTTCATTGAATATGAAGGTAGTCCCTAAATAATGAATATCCCAAGAGGTCATTGACAATTCAGAAGACATTTCCCCATTAGAAACAAGGTTACAATTGGTAGTGAGATTCCCCGACAAGGCAGCAAATGCTCCTTTAATCCACGAATGTGAGTAAATGACAAGTAACAGTAGTATGTAGAACAAAACCACCTTTTATAACACGTCATGGATAAATACACTACCAAAATACCCGAAACTCACTGTCATCAAGGTGATTCTGACTCGTATGCCAGGGTAGAATTGCCCCTGTTAGTTTTTAAGATTGTAACTCTTTTTTGCAGCATGGGGGGGTCATCAAGGATTCTAACTTTCTACGGAAGTAGAAAACCACCTGTTTCTCCCAAGTTCAATCCTTCATAAATTAGGAGTTTTGTATTTTAGCAATGTATGTTAGATGATAATATTTCCAGATAATCTATTTGCTTTCTTGACATGGGAGACCAACATAAGGGAAATTTACTACTGTGGTAAAAATAATACTGACCAAAAATAAATAAATAAATAAATAATACTGAAAATGCTAAGGTAGAATACTTAGTAAAAAATAACTAATAGAAAACTTACTTAAAATTTTGGGGCTTCTCTTCAGGCTAGTTTCAGTGAAAATGTCAGAAATAGTTGTAATTATTGGGGGGGGCACCTGATGTCAAGTACTTAGACAAGCAAGCTCTAGCCACCCCTCCTTTTCCCTACTTCAGAAATCCAGGATAAATTGGATCAAATGGTGTTCTTCTGGGAGGATATTAAAGCCCGGGCTGAAGAGCGAGAAATGAAATTCCTCGACGTCCTTGAATTAGCAGAGAAGTTCTGGTATGACATGGCAGCTCTCCTGACCACCATCAAAGACACCCAGGATATCGTTCATGACTTGGAAAGCCCAGGCATTGACCCTTCCATCATCAAACAACAGGTTGAAGCTGCTGAGGTAGGAAAGAGCAACATCCCTTCTGTTCTATGTTTGTCTTCTAGAAAAACAGTTTATCCAAGTGTGTTGTGTTGACTGCTAAACTACACCAAACATTTTGATAGATTTGTATTGTTCTTTAAGTTGAATGGGATAATACACAACACACACACACACGCACACACACAAATGAACAAAACAAAAAACTGGATTTTTGCCAAGAAGGGAGATACAGATATGTTAATACGATGAAGGGAAAAGCAAAAAAAAAATAATATAAGGAAAGTCGATGTGGCCAAGGTAAAGGAAGACACTGCGAGGTACACAGGAATAAAGGGCACCTATGGTAATTATAACTGCAACAACAATAGCAACACAGTAATTTAGTAGATCTACGTGATAACTAGGTATATAAGGACATTCAGGACTATGCATATTTCGGTATAAAAACAAACCCGTTGCCATCAGATAGATTCCAATGCACAGGCACCCAGTAGGATAGAGTGGAACGATCCCGAAAGATGTGTGAGATTGTCACGTAGTCCTCCACATCACAGCCTGTGGGGTGTAACCAGTGACCTCTGGTGTAGCACTCAACCACTGCACCACCAAGCCTCCAGTATATACATGTAGTTGTGGCTATTTCTACATACACTGCACAGAAGAGAGCACAAGTAAGCATAGTTATGGAAACTTCTTAGACATAACGAAACACCATGTAGGACTGAACTGGGCTTGAAAGGTAGGGACCATAGCCTCAGGGGACATCTAGGTCAGTTGACGTAGATAGTTCATAAAGATAATGTCCTACATCCAATTTGATGAGTAACACCTGGGGTCTTATGGCTAAGGAGCAGTCATCTGAGATACAACTATTGGTATCTTCCCATCTGGAGCAAAGGAGAGTGAAGAAAAGCAAAGACCCAAGGAAGCCGTTAGTTCGTAGGACTAATGGCCCATCAGAACTGCGGCCTCCACTAACCTGAGAGCAGAATTGCATTGAAAATTCGGGACTCATTACAGAAATAACCCTATTTGATAAACTTTTTCCATTTATTTTTAAGGAGTCTGGTGTGTTACTAGGTACCATTTAGTCTGCTCTGACTTAGAGCAACCATATGAACAGTACAATAAATTGTTGCTCAGTTCTTCACTATCCTTGTATCCTCACCTCCGTGCTTAGCTGGTAGTAAAAGCTGCCCTCACATTATCTTACTCATTTAGCACATGTGAAGCCTGTCTTTATTATCAATCTTATGTCTCGTTTTTATTTCAGTCATTCTCTCATATTGAAATTCCCATCCTTCCCATCTCCATTATTGCCAGTCCATTACACTTTTTTTTTTGTTTTTTGGGGCATCACTGCCCTCTGGTGGTGGGAGTAGGAGGCCCAGCCTTTGCTCCGTGGAGCTGGAATTGAACCTCCATCCCAGTGGGTCGCAGTCCCGCGCACAACCACTACGCCACCAGGGCTCAGCCCTGTTAAACTTTTTAAGACCTGGCACAAAACTGGCTTTTCTTCAAAACAGCCTACATAACTCCTATTATGGTAGTGTCTTAGCCCTTAAATTGTGATGTGTATTATTTTTTTTTATGTTTTTTTTGGGGGGAGGGGCTTTTATTTTTTTGATGTGTATTATTTTAATAAACTTGTTGGTTTATATCTCCGACTACTGCAGCGGTTTTGAAATGGTTCGCAATCCCTTTGCAGGTCAAACAACCCTTTCATAGGGGTTACTTAAGATCATCAGAAAACACACAAATATTTCATACCATATTGCTTTGTGATTTATCACTATGCTTTGATTATTTTTAATTATGTTCAAGTTGTAACAATGAAAATACATCCTGCATATCAGATATTTACATTATGATTCATAACTAGCAAAATTGCAGTTATGAAGTACCAACAAAAATAATCTTATGGTTGGGGGTCAACACCACATGAGGAACTGTACTGAAGGGTCATAGCATTCAGAAGGTTGAGAACCACTGATCTTTTGTGCCACCTTGGAGACAGGAACGCTCTCTTACCTCTTTTCAGAGGTACTTGCATCTGTCTGTCTACTTTGACAGTTGCTTAGCAAAAAGAAAGGATATGTACTCATTATTGACATTCATTGCATCTTTCTCGATGGGGGAAAAAATCTATTGCAGAGCCTGGAGGCTCACACTATACATAGGCAATATATTAAGAGGATTGACAAGCAATGGACAGTTCTGCTCAACATCTGCTGTTGGTGGCAGTATATATTGCATGTACAAAGTTTGGTAAGTTCTGTTCTGCTTTCTGTTTTGGCTTATGTTCTGTTCCCTTACCTGCAGACTATTAAGGAGGAGACAGATGGGCTGCATGAGGAGCTAGAGTTTATTCGAATCCTGGGAGCAGATCTGATTTTTGCCTGTGGAGAAACTGAGAAGCCTGAGGTGAAGAAGAGTATCGATGAGGTAGGGGTGTGTGTATAAAGAACTCAAATGAAAACGTTCGTGGAATGCCCCACCCCCCCCCCCCAAAAAAAGAAAAAAAATGTTTGTGGACTCTAACTTAAAAGAGACATGAATTTAGGAATCTGATTGAACTGTTTGCCTCTAGATGAATAATGCCTGGGAGAACTTAAACAAAACATGGAGAGAGAGGCTTGAAAAACTCGAGGATGCCATGCAAGCTGCTGTGCAGTATCAGGACACCCTGCAGGTGAGAGGCCAGGAGGCAGTTGCCAAGGGAATATGGGCTCCATCTCCTCCTGTGGCACTTTCTGCAGGTAGTACCAGAGTGACTTGTCTTTACAGGACTGGGACATTTCTCAGACCTAAGAAGTGTGGGCTCTCATTTCTAGGAGTAGTTTACCACTCTGCTGTCACCTGTCAGAGTATTTGTTTTTCTTGTCATTTTTATCAGTATTGCCTGTGTCACGTATTTATCCTCTTGGTAGCTTTGCAGTCAAGCTAGGCTTGAGATGAACACCACTGGTAGTTGTTAGAAACCACTTATCTTAAAGCACAGCCTGACCCATTGGCTTTGAGGTGTTAAGCTTTTAGCTGCCAATGAGAAATAATCTCATTTATTCACAGTTAGTATTTTCATTTAGTTTATTTCAGACATGATCCTGGTAATATTGGCTCTATTCGTAAATCTCTGCATCACTAGTATAAAGATCACTGTGCATCGACCTCAGCCTCCCTGAAAACAGCAAGTGGCACTATGTGCCGGCACTTGCCGGTGCCCTTTTTAGCAGAAATAGTGCGAATGCTCACCAAGCTCCTTCATTTTTGACTCTGTGTATATATTTTACATTTCAGGCTATGTTTGACTGGCTCGATAACACTGTGATTAAACTCTGTACCATGGCTCCTGTTGGCACTGACCTGAACACTGTTAAAGATCAGTTAAATGAAATGAAGGTTTGTATTGCAAATACTCCTTTTGCTGCTTTTGAAGAGTAATTGTGATCCCTTCTTTGTTTTTTTAAAGGCTTAGTTAACTTTATTAAATATCTTTGATAGGAATTTAAAGTGGAAGTTTACCAACAGCAAATTGAAATGGAGAAACTCAATCACCAAGGTGAATTGATGCTGAAGAAAGCTACTGATGAAACAGACAGAGACATAATACGAGAACCATTGACAGAACTCAAACATCTCTGGGAGAACCTGGGTGAGAAAATTGCCTACAGGCAGGTAAGGCCAATGGTGACTTATTTAAATAACTTACATAAACCACTGTCTACTGTTTTCCAAAAAAAAATCTTAACCAATATTCTCTTTATATATTGTTCTGTGCAGCATAAGCTAGAAGGTGCTCTTTTGGCCCTCGGCCAATTCCAGCACGCCTTAGAGGAGCTCATGAGTTGGCTGATTCACACTGAAGAGTTGTTAGACGCTCAGAGACCCATAAGTGGAGATCCAAAAGTCATTGAAGTTGAGCTTGCAAAACACCACGTATGTAATTGCCATCCCAAAGCCTATTTGCCACAAGAAGCCTTCTCATGGGTCTTCCATATAGAATCCGGCTGGGTTACAGTAAGAGAGACAAATGTTGTTTAATATTTTTTAGGTTCTTAAAAATGATGTTTTGGCCCATCAAGCCACAGTGGAAACAGTCAACAAAGCTGGAAGTGAACTTCTTGAATCTAGTGCTGGAGATGATGCCAGCAGCCTACGGAGCCGATTGGAAGCTATGAACCAGTGCTGGCAGTCAGTGCTACAGAAAACAGAGGAGCGGGAGCAGCAGCTGCAGTCGACACTGCAGCAGGTGTGTCAGAGAGAAGGCAAAGCAATTTGGAATACGACTCCTAATGTCTTCAGAGAGTGGGTGGGAGTGGTTTGGGAGGCTGTGTGTGTGTGTGTGTGTGTGTGTGTGTG
Source organism: Nesogale talazaci (assembly GCA_004026705.1). Lineage (NCBI taxonomy): Eukaryota > Metazoa > Chordata > Mammalia > Afrosoricida > Tenrecidae > Nesogale > Nesogale talazaci. The sequence goes on along the minus strand of PVJH01017689.1, from coordinate 272 downwards.
ACAAACATTTTTCACAAACTCAGACACTTAGATCAAGTCAGGTCTCTCCTTGTCCAGACCTTAGTCAGCAAGTCAATTTATCAGGTTTATCAGGCTATCATGTTGTTTTTACAGCTCTTAAAATAATCCATACAGGGCTGAGCCCTGGTGGCGTGGTGGTTGTACGTGGGACTGCGGCCCACTGGGACGGAGGTTCAATTCCCGCTCACAGGAGCAAAGGCTGAGCCTCCTAATCCCACCACCAGGGCAGTGATGCCTTAAAAAAAAAAAAA